>CAUYRH010016911.1:0-12826 GCA_963574655.1 Perodicticus potto | reverse complement strand
GAGACAGAGTCTCACTATGTCACCCTTGGAAGACATAGCCATGGCATCACAGCTCCCAGCAACCTCCAATTCCTGGGCTCAAGCGAGTCTCCTGCCTCTGCCTCCCAAGTAGCTGGGACTACAGGCACCCGCCACAACGCCGGCCATTTTTTGGTTGCAGCCGTCATTGTTTGGCGGTTCCAGGCTGGATTCGAACCCGCCAGCTCAGGTGTACGTGGCTGGCGCCTTAGCCCGTTGAGCCACAGGCGTCGAGCCCCAACATTTATTTTTATATCTGCCTTCCCAAGCGACTACCAAGTGCTGTTCACAGGGTCCTCACTCCACGTTACGTACATGGGACTTTTTGCCCAGAACAAAATATCCTCATGTCCAAATACGACTCTCTTACAGTGTCCGGTCGCCTGTCCCCCGCAGGAGACCGTAAAGCTTCTTGAGGTCAGTATTTCATTATTCAGTGGACACGTGGCTGGACAGCGACTCCTTCACAACTTGTTTCTGTTTTAGTCTATTGCATGTACAGACATGTGAATGAATTATAGTAGCAAAACCTGATGAAGTTTCTCCAATTAAGGTCACCTCTGTGAGCAGCATCTGGATCCAGGGAAAGAACATTCCCAGATGTTCCCCACCAGGCCCTGCTCTCCATAAGGGTGACCCCTGTCCTACTGTGACAGGATCGTGGTCTTTTGTGTAGATAGAATTGCATGGTTGGTCTGCTTGGCACCTGTGGCTCAAGGAGCTAAGGTGCTAGCCACGTACACCTGAGCTGGTGGGTTCAAATCCAGCCCAGGCCCGCCAAACAACGACGGCTGCAACCAAAAAAAAAAAAAAAGGCTGGGCGTTGTCATGGGCGCCTGTAATCCCAGCTACTTGGAAGGCGGAGGCAAGAGACTCACTTGAGCCCAGGAATTGGAGGTTGCTGTGAGCTGTGATGCCACAGCACTCTATCCAGGGTGACAGCTTGAGGCTCTGTCTCAAAAAAAAAAAGAATTGCACGGTTGGTTGTCTTTTGCACTGGGCTCTTCCCGGTCTCTATCAGGTGTGTAAGATTGACCCACATTTTTGTGTGCAATTGTAGATCATTATTAGTATTGTAGCATGAAGTCTTATCATAGCAACAGACACAATTTATTTTGAGTTCTTCCAGAACAGACCCCAAGCAAGGATCTGACTGTAAGTAGTTTATTGGGCATTGAAGGAGACCCTGGGGGGTGAGTGAGGAAGGGAGACCAGGAAAGGAAGGCAGCCGGTAACGGAGGTGTCACCAGGTGAGTTGCCACTGTGGGAGACTGCAGCTGGCTCCAGCCAGTGCCTCTAGAAGGTGGTGTGGAGGTGACTCTGGGGGTGCAGGGGTCGGCATTTACACCCAAGCAACCTTCAGTCACTGGCTGCGGGGCAGAGCCCAGCCTGGGTTAATCCCCGGCACTGCTTGCCTGCTGCAGGCAAAGGAGTTCTGGAGCCCAAGAAGGCAGTTGGAAGTCAGACAGGGAAGAGGCTTCCGGGAGAGGTTTCTGGGCAGGCAGGGTCCGCAGACTGCTGCAGACTCCATGGAGCAGGGTTCTACACCAACACCTCAGTACTCAGTAAAGAACATTCTGGTCCAGGTCCTGATTCTGCAAGAACATTTTCTGTGTCTGTTCATCCTGTGCTCTTTCATTCCCCCTTTTCCCTTTCTTTTCTTTCTTTTCTTTTTTTTTTTTTTTTTTGCAGTTTTTGTCCAGGGCTGGGTTTGAACCTGCCACCTCCGGCATATGGAGCCGGCGCCCTACTCACAGGCGCTGCCCCCTTTCCCCTTTCTTCTGCAGAGCTATGCAGGGAGCCTCAGTGGCCCTGCCAAACCCAGCCAAGGGTGGGTTCATGACCTAGGCTAAGCCAGTCCAAGCCTGTCCTACGGAGGCAGAAAAAGATTGGGACCGACTTCCTGGTGGCCCTACCTGGCTGACCATCTCTTAGTTCTTGCTGTCTAGAATCCTGAGATTGCCCTACTTCCTGTTACTTGCTAGTTAACATTTTCCTGAGATTCTACAAACTACCCCAAATCTCTCTCATTCGTTGTGAGTCCAGGCCCTTCAAGCAGCAGATGCAGGAATTAGATTTCTAAGAGATTTACTGGAGAAATTGGTGAGAGCGCCAGAGGAGGCCAACAGGCCCTTCAGCCCACATGCCGGTGTGACTCCCATGGAGACCCCGGCTCTCTGCGGCTCGGGCTCCTGTGGGTGTGAGGCCCTGAGGAGGGGGCTGGAGCAGAGACACACTGTGTGCTCACTGCTGTGAGGACGGTGGCCTGTGCTGAAGCTGGGGATGCGATTCCCCAAGTGCCGTCTGGAGCAGCAGCATTACCTGGATACTTGTGTGAGAGGCAGAATCTCTGGCCTCTGCCAGAGTGTGACTGAGTCAGCAGACTGCATTTCAACATGCCCTCCAGGGCACTCACACCAACAGGGGTCTGAAAATCACTGACCTTGGGCAGCACCTGGGGAGCTTTTTGTTTCTTTCTTTTTTTTTTTTTTTGAGACAGAGCCTCAAGCTGTCACCCTGGATAGAGTGCTGTGGCATCACAGCTCACAGCAACCTCCAATTCCTGGGCTCAAGAGAGTCTCTTGCCTTCGCCTCCCAAGTAGCTGGGACTACAGGCACCCGCCACAACGTCCGGCCATTTTTTGGTTGCAGCCGTCATTGTTTGGCAGGCCGGGCTGGATTCGAACCTGCCAGCTCAGGTGTACGTGGCTGGCGCCTTACACAGGCGCCAAGCCGCACCTGGGGAGCTTTTGAAATCCCAAAGCCCATCCCATCCCATTACATCAGAATCTCTGGGCAAGGTGACCGACTCATCCCACTTTGCCCAGGACTGGTCTGGAACTTCCCCAGTTTTAGCACCACAAGCTCCAATTCCCAGGATTGGACACTCTGGATCCAGCCATCAGTAGCTTTTAAAACTCCCCAGGTGATGTCGCCCTGCAGCCAGGTCTGAGAACAGTCCAGGACTTAGTTAATCCCTGCTGAATGTGAGAATCTCCAGGGGAGCTTTAAGGAAAGGATGTTTCCCCCCATCCTTTCCTGACAGATTCTGCCTTTCCTGGGGGTGGGGTGGGGCCCAGGTATAAGGAGAGCATAACAGCCCTCAGGTGATTCTAATTACAGTCAGGGTTAGCACCTTGGACCTAGGGCAGGCCATGGGGGAGGAAAGTGTCCACCAGATTACCATCGGGGAGGGAAGGATGGGTCTTCAAAACCAGGATGGGGAGGTGGAGACAGGAGGAAACAGGGGCTCGTGGGGCCTCAGCAGCTGAGGGGAGATGCTGCTGCAAGGTCAAGAGTGACGAGATGCTTATATGCCCTGGATTGAGCCATGCGTGGTACCCGGTGGGGGCGGGGCCAGATGAGCCGTCCCCGGAGCAGTGGCTGTGCTATGGTTTTTTTTCTTTTCACTCCTTTCTCTTTCGATGGTCATGCATTACCTTTTTATCTTTAGGGGAAGAAAAAAGTTTTTAAAACTAGCTTTCTTGGTAACTCTGGATATTTAAAAGGTGATGAAGTTACTTAGCTACTTTATTCCCTCTAACGGAGGGCAGAGCAGTAATTCTGACTGAGGGACACTCACGACTGGTCCAAAGTCACACACTACTCGGAGTCAGAGCCAGGAACAAAATCGAGCATCCTGGAGCCACACAGCGTCCCCTGCATCCTGCTGGGGCCACACAGCGTCCCGTGCACCTTGCTGGAGCCACACAGTGTCCCCTGTACCCTGCTGGAGCCACACAGCATCCCCTGCACCCTGCTGGGGCCACACAGCATCCCCTGTACCCTCCTGGAGCCACACAGTGTCCCCTGTATCCTGCTGGAGCCACACAGCGTCCCCTGTACCCTGCTAGAGCCACACAGCATCCCCTACACCCTGCTGGAGTCACACAGAGTCCCCTGCACCTTGTATCCTGCACCCTGCTGGATCCACACAGCATCCCCTGCACACTGATAGAGCCACATAGCATAGCCTGCACCCTGCACCCTGCTGGACTCACACAGCATCCCCTGCACCCTGTTGGAGCCACACAGCGTCCCCTGTACCCTGCACCCTGCTGCCCCAGGAGCTCTGAGGTCTGGACTGCAGGAGCTGATGTCATGCTTACTTCAGAAACTGATGGCCTGTGGATCATCTGTGTGTCAGTGGAGAAAGTTCCAGGTCTGGCTGGGCTGCGTGGGCTCCAGTTCCATCTGCAGTCATGTCCCAATGGCACAGTAGGTCGGGGGCAGCTAGGCAGGAACGTGTTGTCCCTCTTCAGGGCTGGTTCCTGATTGTTTGAGAGTCCACCGACTTAGTCAGACCCCCTCACTTTGTTTTACACATGTTATTTATTTACAAGAGTATACCGGAAGTCATCTGGTCATTGAAAAGATTTCCTGTGTTTTTCTTCCTTTTTATTAGAAGAGCAAAGCCAGGCTCTCCAAAGTGCTTCGCTCATCTCAGATTGCATAATATCATGAAGTCGGTGAGGGGTTTAATCCAAATGCGTGCGACTGCCCCGCACCTGCCCCATGGACTGCGTGTGTGTTTTTCTCCTTTTCCGTGTCCTTGTCTTTCCTTATTTTCCTTTCCTTTATTTACAAAGTGGTGATGACAAAAAGAGTACACTTAAGGATAAAAGGGGAGGACAAGAATGATTAACCTTTGAAGGGCTCTGCGAAGTCTTTATGTGTAGAGCAGTAACTGAGCCTCCTCCTTCTGCAAATCTCAGAAATGTCTTCTCCAAGACACGCTGACAGTTTCCTGACTACCTGTATTAACTGAAGTCCCTGAAGTAGACTATGCTTATGAAAAATCTCTGCTTCTCGTGAAACTGTTTCTGTCGTCTAGAGACATTTCTGCATTAAATTTTTTTTTTTTGAGACAGAGCCTCAAGCTGTCACCCTGGATAGAGTACTGTGGCATCAAAGCTCACAGCAACCTCCAATTCCTGGGCTCAAGCGAGTCTCCTGCCTCCGCCTCCCAAGTAGCTGGGACTACAGGCGCCCGCCACAACGCCCGGCCATTTTTTGGTTGCAGCCGTCATTATTGTTTGACGGGTCCGGGTTGGATTCGAACCCGCCAGCTCAGGTGTACGTGGCTGGCGCCTTAGCCGGTTGAGTCACAGGCACCGAGCCTGTTTCTTGCAATCTAAAGCATGCTGACAGAGACAGGCTAAGCAGCAGATGGGTGGCCAAGAGACTCCTTAAAGTAACTGATACACTTGCAAAAAATACTCCCTTGTATTAAAGAGAAACAAGTTACAAAGCTGAGTGGTTGCGTAGGACGGGTCATGGAAATGTGGAGTGACTGCAAAGAGGCATCAGAATTAGATGGGTGATGGTCACACAACTCTGTAAATATACTGAAAACCACTGAGTGGGACACTTTAAAGAGATGAGTTTCATGGTATATAAATTAGATCTCAATAAAGCTGTTTTTAAAAAGCTTCCTGGAAGCAGGCACCCATTCAGGAAAGGCCACAGGTTGAAGGAATTTGTCCTCCATCTGTATCTGAGGGTGACATGTCCCCATTTGAAACCCTGCCTGCAGTGGTTCCCAATTAACCCTAGAATCCAAGTACCTTACAAGATCCCACTCACCTCCTGGCTTCATTTTCCCTCTCTTCCCATTTTACTCCCTGGCAAGGCTTATTTCCAGGTACTCAAACTGCTTCTCTCCTCCAGGGCTCCACTCACGCTGTCCTTTTCCTCGCTCACTCCAGCCCATCCTCTTCACAGGATGGGGTTCCTTCCTATTCTGCCCCAGATTCACAGGTGCCTCTCCTCCCTTTGTGTCCCCTTTGCATACTGGGCACATAGCTCAATAGGTTGAAAAGTGTGTTTCTAGGTCAGTCTCCCTCCCCCCATGTTCTCCTCCAGGGCCCAGAACAGCACTCAGGACATAGTAGACACTCAAGGATGTCCACTAGATTTGGCTGATCTTTCTCTTTCAGGGAAGGCAACAAGTTGTGTCAATTGTGTCATCAAGGTGGGAGATGTGAGAGCCAGAGGCAAGTGCCAGGTGTCCTTCTTCTCACCCACTCCCCGCTTTCCTATAGTGACTTCAGGCTCAGCACAGGCCACAAGTGGCAGCCTGCACAGTCTGCTCCAGCAACACCCACGTGGCACAAGAAACCCCTTATTGAGACCACACTTAGCACTTCTGTTTCTCTGCTTGCAACCTCCCTGCTGTAGAAGTTCGAGGTGACAATGCACAATGTCTCCTGCGGGATAAGCTCCAGAAAAGGAGAGGGACAGTCCAAATTTTTTTGATTGTGGAGTTTCCTCTATTTTTTAAAGCTTAGACAAGGTAAGGAGTTGGGGTAAGAAAAGACAAAATGCTACACTGGGAAACACTTGGTTTGAAGAAAGACTCAAGTGAAAAGACAGATAAGAACTTGAGAGCAAATGCTGGGAAGATAAGCCCCCACACGGTGTCTTATCTTCCACTTGACCTCAGGGGAAAAGGTTAAATAGGAAGATTTATGAAATGTTCAAAAGACATTTGCTGGGGAATTTAATACCAAAAAACCAAAAATATATTGTGAAAGGGGTGGCCTGTAAAACCCCACCGTGGAATCTGCTTCTTCGCAACAAAGACGACATCAAGTCCTCCTTTTTAGCTTGTCCTGACTGTGCACACACCACAAGAAATGAAACCTCAAACCCAGGAGCATAGAAAAGAGCTGAAATGGGTGGTGCCTGTGGCTCAGTGAGTAGGGCACCAGCCCCATATACTGGAGGTGGTGGGTTCAAACCCGGCCCTGGCCAAAAAAAAAAAAAGAAAGAAAGAAAGAAAGAAAAGAGCTGAAATAATATTTTAAGTATTCATGATGGTAATTTCAACTCCTACTCATAATCATGACTTCCCTTTTCCATATTTGGGCCCTGGCTTCCCTGGACACCCTCTGCAAGCCTTCACAGACATTATCTAATGCTAGGCAGGTCAGCAAGCTAACCATTAAGTACTCTTTTTTTTTCTCCATGCTCTCTGATTTAAGCCAGTCTGGATGCAATCTTAAAGACTTAGCCAATTCCCTTCCAAGGGGCGTGGTTGTTAAGATTTCACCTACAGTTTAGGTCAAAGAAGAAGCTCTTGGGGTATCAGAAAGCCTGTCTTTAAACATCTCAGTCTGTTTCCAACAGTGAAGTTTTCAAAGCGGTCATTACTCCCCTGCCGCCAGTAAACAAAACTGGAAGATTTATTATCAAATCATTTCAGTATTTTTTTTTTCCAAATCCTTGCTGGCCTCACCCCCAGAGGGTCTGTCTGTCACAGCCCTGAGAAACTATGCTGTTTAAACTCCCCCATGTGACTTAGGTGATCTATACAGCTATAAGATAGAGAGCTGAGCCTAAAGGTCCAGAGATCTTTGCTACTAAAGTAGCATCCCCTTGGAGTTTCTTAGAACTACAGAATCTCAGCTTCCTTCACACCCGCCACCAGAATCTGCCTTCTAAAGAATTTTCAGGAGGCGAGCACCTTAGAGTTGGGGAAGCCTGGGCTATACCATCTTCTGGTTTCAGAATCTTCTACGGTTTTTGTTTGTTTGTTTGTCCTTCACAAGTAGGAGGGCACAACCAAAACTCACATTCCACAATTTTTTCCAGGATCTTATTGACCAACAGGGTGAAATCCTGCTTTCTCACTATCCTCCCAGAAAATATGACTAGTCATATTAAATGTAAAAGGATTCAAAAACTAGACACAGCCTGTTTTTTAAATTAAAGCAATACATTTTTCCATTTATGCTGGCAGCATCACCACTTGCATTACTGCACATGTTTAAAGCTACCAGTCATGTTCAACTCCTAGATTGCAGCAGAACCTGCAAAATCTTTCAGCATTAAAGGACTTTACATGGAACAAAAGCATGCCAGGATAAATAATTCTCGGAACTAATAAGAACTACTAATTGCCTTCTTTCTTAAAAATCAATATACTTGAAGAAATTTTTTAAAATGTATATGCTTATTTCCCTTCTTCAAATAATATCTTAAGGCACTCACAGGAAGTTGTGGTTTCAATTGAGACATGGCTGCCTTTTTTTTTTTTTTCTAAATCTCATGATACCCTATCACAGAACTCAGTCAATATTCCCAGCAGGTTCTTAGAATCTGACAGATTTGGGTACCCCTTCATACTAATTACTTACTTGTTTGAGGTTTATTAGCATAGCCAAAGTCTGCGAGACAATGCTGTACCATAGTACAAACGGGAGTCAGAAAGCACAGACTCTGAAGCTAAACCACACACAAGCTCAAATGCTGATCTGGCATTTACAATATTTGCTCCCCTGGGCAATTTACTTAATTTCTCTGGTCCATGGGAAGTGCTATATAAAAGTTTGCAGTTTTCTCATAGCATGTAGTCCAGTGACTAATACAGATAAAAGAACTATGCACACACAGTGGGTACTCAATTATTACTAGTGGTTGGAGAATACTCCATGTACATTGTATTTCTGTCAATGAATATTTTGGTATGTCAAGAAAGGTGCTTGTGAGAAAGTTTCTTCTTCCCCTGATGGTGAAAAAAATGGATATAATCATCCTCTTTATTCAACATCCAACATAACAATCTGCCTCTCCAATTACATACTTACTATGCTTTATTTATATTATGCCTTGTTTCTTCTCAAAAAATAAGCATTACTATAGAAAAAGTATGAAAAGGCTTTAAGCAGGTGAAAAAATGCAATCTATAAAACAGTAGACTGGTACCAATTACTTAAGTTTCTGAGAGCACAAAAACTAATTTCCAGGAAATTCCAGGTAGGGAAGTGTCATATAACACTGCCTTCACAATATTAATACTATATGGTAACATTCATAGTAGTAAGACAGCAGAGGAAATTGGGATGTTGCAACTATTTGAACTACCCATTTTTCATCTGTTCTGAAGCACTCGTGACAAATGAACAAATAATAGATTGTTCAACATGTATTTATCAAATCCATTTCCTTAGTTTCGCAGCCAATGCTTTAACATAAACCATAAGAATTCAACAACTACATTCAGTTTTCTTTTCTTTCTTTTTTTTTTTTCCTAAGAGGCTCTACTTTTAAGAGTATCTGTCCTTCTAATTAGTTCTTACAGGACAATCATGGGAAGCAGGCTGCAAGAGTTCAAATAGAAGGGTTGACCCTTAATAGTCCTGCATCTCTATCAAGTCAGGTAACCTCTCTGGGCTTCAGTTTTTCCATCTGTAATAAAGGAATAATCGCCACCCGGGGTAAAGGCTGGAGTGGGGTAAGGAATAGCTGAGTGAATGTACATTATTTATAGTTACAAAGAGAAGCAATACAGTTTCACTGGATAAATGAAATATCTACTCACAACAACAAATTCATGTTCCTTTCATCCTATGCCAGGTCCTGAAGTGGTTACAAAAAAGATATAATAGATTCTCCTTGCTCCCCCAAATGGAAGGAGACAGGAGTAATTCCTAGGTATGTTTAAAGGAAGAGAATTATGTAAGCAGGAGAGAACCCACCCACCACTTCATCCCTAGGGTAGCCATGACAGTGACAACTGCAACTTGCTCTCACCAGCAACCTGCCTAGAGCACCTTTACCTTGAAAAGCACTAATACTACACTGAGGAAATTCAGCCTTGGTCACCCCTCAGGGCTTTTGCACTCGTTCTCTGCTTAGTAGTGTCAAGAGCCTTCTCATCATTCATGGGTAAGCTCCAACATCACCTCCCCTGAGAGGTCTTCCCTGATGACTCCAGCTAAAATAGCCCCCACACTCCACAGGTAACTCTAGCCTTTCCCCCTCCTGTATTTCTTCATTGCATGTTTCACTAACTATAATTGCCTTTTCACTTGTCTGTGGTTAAGCTCTCCGTCTGTTAGAATGTGTAACCTAAGAGCTCACATCTTGTTAAGCACTTTCTGGAAATGGCACCTAAAGGGCACTCAGCAGACAGAGCTAGGTAATATGCGTGTGGTTTGATAGTTCCAACAGCCATATCACATCTGCATCTACTTCTCGTGACTTTGTCTCTTCAGACAGCTTTTACTTGCCTTTTGGCATATCTTGTAATTTTTGGTTGAAAGCCAGACATTTTGTATAGGGTAGCAGACACTGAGGTAAATGAGCCCTTAGTGTGGAATTTATATTACTCTGGTCAGGAATTGGGCTGTGTTGAGGTTTGTTGTTCCTATAAACATCAGAAACTTCAAGTTCCTCTATGACCATTTTTTGTCCCCTCTCTTGGCTTTGTGCAGATCCCCAGAGCGAGCCTGGATCTTGCAGTTCTCCCTGCTGTAATCCAACATTATTATTCCTAGAGGCTTGTTAGCATGCTGATGAGGGGAAAGAGGGAGAAGGAAAGTTGTCCGATATACCAAGCCTCAGTCTATACAGTACACAGTGGGCCTGTGTTTTGAGGATGTAGCTTCACAAGTGTTTCTGCCCCTCCTCCAGGAATAGAGCTCCCCTCACCCCATTGCCCCAGCTGCAGCAGATATCACCAGTGCTCTGTCTACCTTCTGCCTGAGGCCCTTCTCCTTGCAGATTTAGATGTGTTATTTTAGGTGAGATGGGATGTCAGGGGTGCAGGCTGTGCTGGGTAGAGTTCCCTCCCCCAGCTGCATGGGTATTTCACCAGAGTCCTCAGACCAGGTCCTTCCCCTGCAGATTAAACCTTTTACTCCTTAAGGGAGAAGGTTCTGAGTAGATTTCTCAGTGGTTCCTGAGCCAGAACTATGAGTTTTCTCTAAATTTTCCATGATCCTCCCCATGAAAGATAAGCAGTTTCCTGGAGGAAAAGATTGCAAAGGGATAGACCCCTCCCTGCCAACTGCTGTCCCCAGGAGCTTCACACTTTCAAGCTGGCCCACACTGGTGGCTTCTGCCCAGTAAGCAATGTTCAATTCTGTCCTGTGTCTCAGGTCTCAGAAGTCATATTTTGCTTTCTCTCTCTCTCTCTTTCCCCCCTGCCCCCAACCCCAGATTTTGAAATGGCCATTTCCCTGCAAACCCAGTTCTCTGTTAATTTCCAATCTGTCCAGACATTTTCCTGGAAGCATAGGAGGAACATTTTTGCAGCTCTCTACATCTCTGAGCTAAAACTAGAAGTTTACTTATTTATTTTTAAAGGATCAAAAGTATGACAAAATGGTAACATTTGACAAAACTAAGTAGTGGGTAGCTAGATGCTGGCTATATTCTCATGTTCTTGTATATTTTAATAGTTTAGTAACATTTCAAATTATAAAATCAAAGTGTAGGTGGCCATGGCAAAAAACAGTACTGTAATAACAGAAATTGGTACACAGCACTTGCTTCTTATTCAATAATTTATGGAGATTACCTGAATTTTAAAAAACCACCACCATTTTTGGCAACACTTCACAAACTGTTCTGAAAAAATATAAATCGCCCCAATACACCATTAAATTTCAATATCAGAAAAAGGAAAGAAGAAACTAAAATAGAAAAATTAATATCCTCAAAGAGAACAAATTTGTTGTAAAATGCGCATATTTATAAATCAAAGTATTCGAAAACATTATGTTAATCAATTCACTGTTCTTTAAATTGATATCCAACCAGCATTATTAATATTTATGGAAATTAAAAGTTATTAATGCATATGCTGGCAGACCACATAGGTCAGCCAGCAAGAGCCAGATCCCAGATTGCAGTATTTATGCAACTCCTAGTAAACCAATGTCTTAAACCTATGAATTGCTAGTCCTCCTCTTACCCACAGTCCTAATTTAATATAATCAGTAATTGCCTGCAAATGAAAGCAGCAGCAACTTGGTAAGATCCACTTCATGGAAAGAACTTTCTCTTTTTACTTAAATTATTCAATATTAGGTAATAGCAAATAAATCATTTGCTACTAAAAAAGGTGAACCACTTAATAACTCCAAACTTCAGATTAATCTTAAGGATTGCATATTAAATTCAATTAAAGCAGGTGAATATTTAACATGCCCCTTCTGTATCTGTACGACCAATCTAGCCACTCTGGGAAGACATGGGTCACCATGAATCACCTGCCAAACCCGACCATTAGCGTAGACACAGAGATGGGTTACCAGGCAGTCCTGCAAGGATAAAGGCATGCCACATTTGCACACATTTTTTCATTAGCAAAGAGAGTGACTTTTAATTGTTTTTATGCTTTAATATTCACTTGTACATTATTAAAAGAGAAAAGGGATATAGTTTATAGTAAAGTTAATCTTCATTTGGCTTTCCTTATAATGAATAAAGACAGGCCTATGTTTGACTGTAATGAGACCAAAATGGGCTGAATCTACCGATGATGAATCTGTGGCTTTAATTATCATGTGTGGCTCTGTGAGAGGCACCTCAGGTGGAACTGCAATCAGGGTGACCACTTAGACAGCTAGTAGCATATTTCATCCTGCCCAAGAACCATCTTTTGTCAGCTGTGCTATGTGGCCACAAGGGCTGTTTACAAATCAGCTACATCTCTGCATTGAACCCACCCAATATTAGATTTCATATTCAGCTTGAGGGCTGGGGATTGTGTTTAACTTAAAGCTGGCAGCACCCTACACTTGATTGTCACCTTAAAATATCTGTTAATGCAACCCATCCGAAGTCAAGTTTTAAAATAAAAGGATGAGTTAAATTGACTTAAAAAAAAAAAAAAGGCTAAAAATGGAGGAAGGTATATAGATTTTTTTTTTTTTTTGAGACAGAGTCTCAAGCTGTCACCCTGGATAGAGTGCTGTGGCATCACAGCTCACAGCAACCTCCAATTCCTGGGCTCAAGCAAGTCTCTTGCCTCCGCCTCCCAAGTAGCTGGGACTACAGGCGTCCACCACAACGC
>CAUYRH010016904.1:0-36438 GCA_963574655.1 Perodicticus potto | reverse complement strand
AAAAAAAAAAAAAAAAAAAATATATATATATATATATATATGCACACACACATTGTATATATTCACTACATATCACTTTATTTTTATTTTTTTTATTTTTATTTTTTGAGACAGAGCCTCAAGCTGTGACCCTGGATAGAGTGCCGTGGCAGCACAGCTCACAGCAACCTCCAATTCCTGGGCTCAAGCGAGTCTCTTGCCTCCGCCTCCCAAGTAGCTGGGACTACAGGCGCCCGCCACAATGCCCGGCCATTTTTTTTTTGGTTGCAGCCGTCATTGTTGTTTGGGAGGCCTGGGCTGGATTCGAACCCGCCAGCTCAGGTGTATGTGGCTGGCGCCTTAGCCTGTTGAGCCACAGGCGCCAAGCCTACATATCACTTTAAAATCCTAAGTTTTACCTGATTTTGCGGACTAGCTAAAATATTTTTATTTTTGATCTTTGAAGAGATTTAGTCTGATGTTGTAATTTGAGAAGCTTAATAACAAGCCAAATAAATGCATGCCCTGGCTTTAAAGGGGCTAGGCTTCGCCTCACATTCCAGAGCCTTCCTGAGGTCCCAGGGGCCTGCCCCCGCATGCTCCAGCCTAGGTCAACTATGAGCCCTTCACGCAAAGAGGTGCAAGTAAGCATCCTTGTGATCCCTCAGGAATGCTCTCCTTCATCCTAGGCTTGCACACTTGCCTCACTGAAGTCCTGCTCAGAAGTTAGGTTAGCTAAGATCACATTTAGAGCTTTCCCATCACGACTGCGTGGAGGGACCAAATGTGTGAATTAAGCCATTCCAGGGCGCCCTGCCCCCACCCCACTGGGAAAGGCTTTCTTGGCAACCATCCTCTTTCAGAGCCCATTAGAGAAGTGCACATTCCCTTGGTCTCACTGGCTCCAATCAAGTGTTGAGAGGGGGAGGGGAAGCATTACAGGCAGCTATTAGCCAATGCTGAAAGCTTCTGTTTTCCACCCCCACCCCCAGCTTGCAGTGCGAGGTCCCAGCTTGGCCAGGAATCAACCAGGCGTTTTGTTCAGAAGTAGCAACTCATTTTTATCAAAGATGGAATGCAGAGTTGCAGTTGTTTCTAATGCCTTTGCACGGCAACCAGGGCTCCTGCTCCAAGCATTCCTGCACCCTCTTTTCTGGGCAATTTGCTTTCTTCCCTTTCTCCATCCAAAAATTGGGTGCGGAGCCACTCGAATGCCTCCAAATTGGGGGGTGGGGAGGAGCTATAAAACTTCATAGTATCTTTATTAATGTATCTATTTTAAATGCAGGCTTTGGTGATTATAACTCTGTAAAACCAACCTAAAATTACCCAAAGACCACAACACTGTGGTGTGGTGGAAAGAGCTCTAAGCTGGCTTCTGCCTACCGTATACCCCACATACACCCCCGGCCTTATGTTGAGCAAGTACCTTCCCCTGTCTGAGGCTTAGTGTACCCACCAGTAAGTGGAGATTGACTAAATCAGCTTGCTTTAACCATTTTTGGTCTCCAAAAGCTTTGTAATTTTGCTGAAAGCTGTGGAACTTCTCCTCAGGAAAAAAAATGATGTATCTGTTCATTCATTTGAAAAGTATTAAGTGCCTCCTAAATATGCATATGTAGGCATAATTTGAAATTTCATTTCAGGGGCTTTACAGATAAAAAAGAAAAACCCTGGTTATGAATTTTGCAGTGAGCACGTACAGACTCTCATCTAGAAAGACTATGATAATCATTCCAGTAAAGAATCATAAAACTACCAGCCAGGCAGATGCCAGAGGACAGAGGCAGCGAGCGAGGTGGTCAGTATAAAGGTGATCTCCAGCTTCCCATCCCTTTCCAATGCCCCCACCAGGCACGTGCACAGGCAAACAGGCCCGTAACCAGCCTGGAATGTGCTGTTTCTGGGCACTTGGACTGCAGGAAGCTGGCGGCTACCTTGGAGAGACGGCAAACATGTCTCTTCTATGTTTGGCTTTATTTTTCTCACGGTCTCTGAAAGGACTGGGATCAGGTGATATGTGTGGGACTGCTCCCTGTACAGGTGCAGAGCAGGTACGGAGGGGAGGAGAAAATCCACCCTGTGTGTACTTACTCAAGGCTCTTTCAATAGCCTTCCCAGGATAGCTCTTGGCAAGGCAGCTACCACGTCTCTGGCAGGCTGGAGGGAATCTGAGTGTGAGAAAGTCAGTCAAGCGGAGGAAAAGGGGGAAAAAAAAAGCTTCGAGTCCTCAGGCAAAATACCTTTTTTCTTCTTCTCTCCCGCTTGCTCTCTCCTTTCTGTAGCTTTAAACCAAACTCCCAAACCATTCCGATACCTCAGAGACAAAGGGGAGACTCACTAGAAATGCAGTTACTTGTTTTATGGTTTAAAAGCAAACAAGTGATACAATAAGAGAGAAATCACCCTCATCACCGGCGAGGGTGAGGACGTGGGGGAGGAAGCAGACATAGAAGCCCCTGTATTGACTGGGCATGATGACAGTGGGAGAGAGTCACTGCGTTTTGCTGATATCACAGTAGGATCAAAAAAAGGACCTCCACTGATGAACAGGGAGCAATTTTCTCTCTGCTTTGGGAGAGGGAAGAGGATTGAAAAATAAAAGATTGTTCCTGTCTAAGAGGAGCCTTTCCATATCCAATAGCCTTTTCCTGAGTTCAGGAACTTACTCCCCCATTTGAGAAGGGATAGGGAGAGCATGAAACTGGTCCTGTTTTCACTACTTAGGATAAGAATACTAAAAAATAATCTACGAGCCCATTTGCATAAAACTTTTCTTCTGGAATGGTTAAGAGTGGAAAACTAGAGAGTTCATGGAAATTTTTGGTTCCAGTACAGGCGAATTCATGGCTAATTTCTGGTTACTTGAACCCTCTGTCCCTATGTCTGAAAGAGTGTGTGTGTGTGTGTAGTTATTTGCTCATTCTATCAAGCTAAGCACTCCTAAAGTGGCAATAAACAAGTTGCTGATTAACTATGTGTATTGTGTATTTGACCCATGAATCTGCTTTAGGCACTGCACTAAGACTCTATCCCATTTTCCATGTCCCTTCAGGGTGCCAAATCCTGAGGGTAGAACAAAATCAGATGAAGAAGTCTCTTAGTAGTGACAGGGGGGTGGCATACAC
Source organism: Perodicticus potto (assembly GCA_963574655.1). NCBI lineage: Eukaryota > Metazoa > Chordata > Mammalia > Primates > Lorisidae > Perodicticus > Perodicticus potto. The sequence goes on along the minus strand of CAUYRH010016904.1, from coordinate 33,331 downwards.
TGCTAGGTAATTAGGGCCCAAGGGCAGGCAGCAGTCAATGTCATAGCAGAGCTTAGTGGAAGCACTGGCTCTGAAAGATCTGGGGAGAAACCTGGAAAGGGTTAACATGCTTCCCTGGGAAGGGTTTAGTTCCTTGGAAGAATCTGGGTCAGTGCATTTGTGCAGTTTTTAAAAAGTCAGATGCTGAGCAGAAGCATTTTAAGAAGCTTGCAAAGGGGACATGCCAGTAAGGAAGGTAACTTCATAGGCTTATCGCCTTTCACCAAGAGGATTTTAAACACACAGGAAACTCCCATGTTTTCCAAAAGCAACAGACAATTTTCTGTCATCACCACTTTCCATTGGTTTAAAATAAGAAGGAAAAGCCCTACCTCATAATGCCCAGGTTGCAGGTCAACAAAGGAAGCACTGTTCATCATTTCTTCAGAACATGACAGGGCACTTCCCACTCTGCAGTGTGTTAAAAACACACACACACACACAAAAAAAATCCTAGACTAGCCCAAGGGACAAGAGTAAACCAAGCCTGCAATGAGGTAAATGTTTTGGCTGTAGATGAGGGCTCTCCTGGAAGGTAGAAATGAGGCTTAGAAGGTTAATTTAGGCAGACCCATGATTATTCCTTATTTAAACCCCTAGAAGAGTGGTGGGGGAACAAGGAACACTGCATTAAAGGATAGGCAGGTTTCTGTTGAATTTGGGTCACTGGACAACGGGTAGTCAACCCCCAAGTGAGCTGGACCTGAGAAGGTGGGTGTCACCCTGTACCTGTCACCTAGGAACTTTCCATACTAGTTTGGGCCTCCAAATCCCTGCAATCCAGTCTCCACAGTTTTTTTGTTTGTTTGTTTGCAGTTCTTGGCTGGGGGCAGGTTTGAACCTACCACCTCCATTTGGGGCTGGCACCCTATTCCTTGAGCCACAGGTGCCACCCCCCAGTCTCCACAGTTCTGCCAGAGCCATCTTTCTAAAGGGGAACCCTGATGTCCCTTCTCAATACTTAAGAGCCTGTTTTGTGCCTCCCCATTGTCTAAAGATGAGGTCCAAAGTCCTTTAGCATGATGTTTAAGAGCTCAAGACAGGGCCTCAAGCTTCCTCCTCCAGTCCCTTCACGTGGTATGGGCTCTAGACCATGTCCCCTAAATAAAGACCTTAGGTTCCAGAGTCTTGGTCGCAATGCCATGGGTACTTCCGTCTGTCCCAGCCCATGACTCAGAACATTGCCAGTGCCCCAATCTATCTATTTTTAAGATATGCCGTCCTCCAGGAAGTTTTCCAAGGTACCCCAACATATAAGTAATTCCATAGCATCGTACCTCTATCTAGACACCCATTTCTCTTGAATGTAGGACCTCCTGGAGGAATCTCCTTGGGAAATCCCTAGATGTACTCCTGAGTATATGTGTCTCTAGGCAGTGGGCTTCCTATAACTCCAGATGGCCCAGCAATACTGCTGTCCATACAGATGAGGTTTCATACTTCTTAAAGGTCCTCCCAAACGTCCAGCCATCATCTAAAATACCCTAAGAGAAAGGAAAAATAGAGGAATGCCTGGTCATCTGTCAGAAAATCAGTGGCTCCGCAGTTGGCTATAAACTTCTTGCAGGCTGCCACTGTATCTCATCGTGATAATCCCAGGGTTTAACACAGAGTCTAGCGATGAGTGTGCGTTCCATAACGAAAGAGAGGGGCTTGCCCAAGGTCACCCAAAGTCAGGAACCACTGAATTTCATCCGGGACGAGACCTGCTGAAATCATTGTCAATATCTCAGTGGGGAGCTCGGAGGAAGGAAAGAATGAAGTGTCTGCGAAATGTGTGCCAGGCCTCCGGGACGCGGGAAGGGCCGAGAGGCCGGGGGCGACAACAAACAAGACTCTCTGCTCCCAGGCAGCCTAGCCGGGTTCTCGGGCGGCGGGGGGTGGGGACACGGGGGCCGGCGACCCGCGCAGGCGGGCTGAAGGGAGGGAAGCGGCCGGCCGGCCGGGGCACTACGCGCCGCCCGCCGCGCTCGGCAAATCCCCCAGGGAGGCCGCCGCCAGAGCCCTGGCGCTCCCGGCCCGGCGCCCGCCACGTGGCACCCGGCGGCGGCGGCGGCTCCTCCCGGCGCGCGGCCTGGCCAGCCGGCAGCACGCAGCCGCCCGCGCCGCTCGCCTCCTCCCGGCCGCCCGCCGGCGGCCTCCCGGGCGCAGCGAGGGGGAGCTGCCCAGCCGCCCTGGGCCAGGGGAAGGGGCGGGCGGCGCGAAGCCGCTCTAACCGCAGCCGCCGAGCGGAGGTAGGAGGCTGACCCGGCCGCTTCCTAAGTGCGGTCAGGCATCTCGTGACCGCGGCGGACGCCCAGGGCCCCGCGGGGGGAGGAAGGGCGGGAGAAAGGAGCAAACAAGGAGGCCCCTTCTCTCCCCCCCGGGCTGTTGCAAGTGAGGTTGTCGGCCGAGTTAAAACCCCAAACCCGAAATTGGGGGTGGGGAATGGGGGCTGGAATAATTCCCCACTCTCCACCCCTGGCGTGCGCTCCTCTCCCGGAAGAGCTGACCTTGGCCCGGGAAGGTGGGGGTGGGGTGGGGTGGGGGAAACAGAGTAAGCGCCGAGGCTCGGCTCCCAGCCTGCCGCCCCCTCGGATTCCTGGCCCCGCGGACCGGAGGAGGGGGCCCCGGACACACACACACACACACACCCACACCCACCCCACACGCAGCGCGCGCCAATGAGCCCAGGCCAGGCGCAGGGGGCGGGGTTTTCCCAGGCTCGAGCACAGCAGCTGCTATTTACCTTCTTGGCTTCTCCCGGGGACCAGGAACCAGCCCCCGCTCTCCGCCGCCCGCCGCCGCCCCCCGCCTCCCTGCCCCTGGGGCGCGCGCACACACACTCACATACGCACGCACACACACATCCTCCGGGCCAGGCCGCAGCCGCGGCGGCAATAAAACATCCTGGCACGTGCTCCGGCTCCAGGCGCGCCCTCGCCGGCCGGCTGATGTCAAACTGCAGCTCGGCTGGTGTAGCTCTTAAAGGGCCCCCGCGCGCCGGGCGCCTAGGCGGCCTTGGCCGCCCGCGGGGCGAGGATAGAGAAGCTGCTTCCTTGCCCGCCACGTCTACGTGCAGCAGAACCTAGAGCCTCGGGGTGGAAAGGGAAAAGGTGGTGAAGGATCTCGAGCGTCTCTTGAGGCATTGCTATCAAAGTCCCCCTTGTTCATTTTTCATTTGAAATTCCATTTCCTTTCTACCCAGTGGGAAATTATTCTGATTGCTTTCTGGGGAAGCCCAGGGATCAATGCCCAAAGTGCCGAAGACTGAGGGATAGGGACAGAGGTGCGCATTCAATTTTCACCTTGCTCTGAAAAACCTGCAACTGTAAGGTGGAGGGCAATTTTTCCTTTTTCAGCATGCAAAAATGAAAAGTTTATCCTTTTTCTGCATGATCTACCTTCATCCCCCTTAATGTATAGTCTGAGCGGGAAATCACTTATATGTGTCGGTAACTCACATCTTTGCACGGGTTCCTCCTTTTTAACCTGTGCTATTATCTTTTATTCCTATCCTATACCTGTTTTAAAAATGTTTCACATGAATATCTTATTACAATCAAAGCAGCTCTATTTCACGTAAGAAAGGGAATAAAAAGCAAAGACCCAGGCCCCCAAAGAAGTAAACTAAATCAAAACCAGAGCGGAAAAATCTCCTAAAGCAAAGTCCAGAGGGAAGAATAGCAAAGGGTTAAAATCCTTTTGATTGACGTTGTAGCCTCCGGTGCCCCGGGCTCAGGCGCGCGCCATTGGCCGCCAGACCTTGTGCCTGGCGGCCAATGGGGGGGCGCGGTCCACGAGCGGTGCCGCGTGTCTCCTCCTCCCATTGGCTGAAAGTTACTGTGGGAAAGAAAGTTTGGGAAGTTTCACACGAGCCGTTCGCGTGCAGTCCCAGATATATATAGAGGCCGCCAGGGCCTGGGGATCACACAGGATCTGGAGCTGGTGCTGATAACAGTGGAGTCCCCAGCCTACGTCTCTCCTTGGTCCTGGAATAGCGCTACAGATCACCAAGTAGCCATAAAATATTAAGTAAACTCTCAGCACTTGCTCAGTAATTTTGTAAAGTCTCAAGTAAAAGGGACATAAACAAAAAATTCTCTTTTGTGAAGGACTCCAAAAATAAAATTCTCTAGGGATTTAAAAAAAAAAGAAAGAAAATGCCAGCTGATATAATGGAGAAAAACTCCTCGTCCCCGGTGGCTGCTACCCCAGCCAGTGTCAACACGACACCGGATAAACCAAAGACAGCATCCGAGCACAGAAAGGTAAGGGCGGTACCTGTATCTCTGCAACCCATAAATTAAGCAGGGGTTGGGGGAGAGCTCCTTTTTCTCTTGAAACCGCGGGGCGAAGTGGCAGATCCCATTGGAACTCAGGGCCCTTTTTTATTTCTTTGCAGTCATCAAAGCCTATCATGGAGAAAAGACGAAGAGCAAGAATAAATGAAAGTCTGAGCCAGCTGAAAACACTAATTTTGGATGCTCTTAAGAAAGATGTAAGTGGGGAATGCTGCTCAATTTTAATAAATTAAAAAAAAATAAACTTCTCAGCTACTAAGAGTGAAGCCCCCGGCCTGCGTTCTCCTGTCGGGAGGGCCGGGCCCCCTCTTGCCAGGGTCCGAAATATTGGCGCCCGGGCCAGAAGGGACCCCTCAGCACCTCATGGCAGCTGACAGGGGTCTCACTTTCTTCCTGCCTCCTCTTAACGTGCAGAGCTCGCGGCATTCCAAGCTGGAGAAGGCAGACATTCTGGAGATGACAGTGAAGCACCTACGGAACCTGCAGCGGGCGCAGATGACGGGTGAGAGCCGCTTGCCGGGTCTCCCTCTGCGGGCGTCCCTCTCGCCCTGCGGTGATTTCTTCCAGACTTCCGTCCGTGGCTGTGAGAGGCATTCAGCAACATTTTACTGCCTTGGCTCACTCTCGCGTTCCCACGGTCTGGGGCTTATTTATAGCCACAACTCCAAGTTGTTACTGTTCCGGAAAGGGAGGGAGAAAGGTTGTAGCCGCGAGGGTGGCGGGCGGCTTGGCTGTGGGGGAAGTGGGTAGGGGGCGAAAGGACTTAGGACCGTGGCGGTTTTGAACTGCGTGGAGCCCAGAGGTTGACCAGTTTAGCACTCTTCTCCCCATCCCATTACCGAAGGGGAAATGAGGTTCGAGTGGCAGACTGGGGAGCATTGCCCAAGGTCACACAGTAGATAGTACGCGGGGGTGGGGGTGACAGATTTGGGCCGAGATCGGTTTAAATGGAGCCACAGAGAATGCGGAGGGAGTCTTGCTTCAGTCTCCACGCTGGCTTTTCTAAACCCACCCCACTCTCCCAGTTGGAAGCAGTTTCCTGGGCGCGAGGTTAGGGAGGCACACCCCAGACCTCCCAGGGCGGGAGGCAGTGGTCATGGAGCCAGGGCCGTTCAGTGACCCGGCTGTCTCCTTCTGGCCTGCAGCCGCGCTGAGCACAGACCCAAGCGTGCTGGGGAAGTACCGTGCCGGCTTCAGCGAGTGCATGAACGAGGTGACCCGCTTCCTGTCCACGTGCGAGGGCGTTAACACCGAGGTGCGCACCCGGCTGCTGGGCCACCTGGCTAACTGCATGACCCAGATCAACGCGATGACCTACCCCGGGCAACCTCACCCCGCCTTGCAGGCGCCGCCGCCGCCCCCGCCAGGACCTGGCGGCCCCCAGCACGCGCCATTCGCGCCGCCGCCGCCACTCGTACCCATCCCCGGGGGTGCGGCGCCCCCTCCCGGCGGCGCCCCCTGCAAGCTAGGCAGCCAGGCTGGAGAGGCGGCGAAGGTGTTCGGCGGCTTCCAAGTGGTACCGGCTCCTGACGGCCAATTTGCCTTCCTCATCCCCAATGGGGCCTTCGCGCACAGTGGTCCTGTCATCCCCGTGTACACAAGCAACAGCGGGACCTCCGTGGGCCCCAACGCAGTGTCGCCTTCCAGCGGCCCCTCGCTCACCGCGGACTCCATGTGGAGGCCGTGGCGGAACTGAGGGGTTCAGGCCACCCCTCTACTTAAACTCCCCAACCCATCTCTCTTCCCTGTGGACACTAAACAGGAACTTGGATAGTGGGAGAAAAGAGGACTTTTGTGATTAAGTGGTTACTTTGTTGTTGTTGTTTTTTAATTTCTAAAAAGTTACTTTTTTGTAGAGAGCTGTATTAAGTGACTGACCATGCACTATATTTGTATATATTTTATATGTTCATATTGGATTGCGCCTTTGTATTATAAAAGTTCAGATGACATTTCGTTTTTTACACGAGATTTCTTTTTTATGTGATGCCAAAGATGTTTGAAAATGCTCTTAAAATATCTTCCTTTGGGGAAGTTTATTTGAGAAAATATAATAAAAAAAGTGAAGGCTTTTTTTATGTCTCAGAACTGATTATTTCAGAATATGTAAAAAGAGATTTTTAGTGGAATTTGAATTACCTGTAATCTGGGAATCCCACAAATGACTCTTTTGTTAATAAAAGAACATTTTTAAAAATCCATTAAACCTTTCACCAACCCTCTTTAAACTAAAAAGACTAAATTCCATTTAATTTATAAGAACTTATCTGATAATGGCTTCTGTAATATGCTTGTGGTCGATCTCTTGAAGGACTTCCAAAAAGTTATTTTAAAATAAAGTTTCAGTTGGGCAAGTCTTAAGTTCTTGTTCTACTAGCTCCTTCTGAGAAACTTGGAACAGGACTGAATTCATGAAGGAAATAGATCAGGTCTCATTGCCCATTGTGCCTTAAGGGTGGCTCCTACAGCTCTTCTCCCCTGGGTAACTCACTAACCTCCAGAGTAAAATCATCCAACCACTCAAGCAACCTCCTGCCTTCAAATGTTGGGGGTCCTCACTAATTAGGGACAGTTGCACTTTCACTAGCACCCAAAAGTTTGAAATGCCTCTGTGCACCCTCTTCTAGCAAGCTGAAAAGGTCAACAGATTTCCTTCTGCCAAGGGACAGCTAGTTAGACTCCCAAGGGGAGCCTGAGCCCAGATGATTAACACCAGACATGTGTTTTTGATAAGTTTCTGTGCTTGCCTCTAATGGAGAAAGCATGTGGGGGCTGCGCTGGCAGGCACACAGGCCATCTTCCCTCTTTTAATACAAACAGCAAGCGACCCCTTCGCTTGGTCATGCCCCATTTCCAGGCGAGATGTGGGCTCCAGATAGAAGCAAAAGGGTTGTCTCGGGTTTCAGCTCACATAACCCTCCTTAACAAGTCCTAACTCAAAACGGACAGCTTTAAACTGTGCCAGGATCTGCAGGGAATTTCTTCCAAATCCCATCACAAAGGCTTGTCAGATTTTGTCAGATTTGGCCAGGTGTTTGACTGCATCCAGGTGTTGGGGAAATGAAAACCACGAGCCCTGCGAGACCAGACACATCAGCCGCGCTGTGGGTCTGGCGGGCGCGCCCTCCTCCCCCACCGACGGCCAGTCCTCTTCTCCGCCCCAGCCCCTCCCGCCGGCCCACTCTCACCCCCCTTTCCCTAGAGCAGCTTCTGGGAGGAGAGAGACGAGGCGGGAGAGATCAATCTTTGAAGCTCTCCTAACAGATAAAGCCAACGATTTTCTGTCTTGTTTCAAAAGCTTTACCTCTACCCTGCCTCGCTCTGGCCTCTCCCACAGGCCAGTGTGGAGAGTGGCTCTATCATAGGAATGATCTAGTACACTGCAGTCATTTCTACTGAAATGCCTTCAGACCCAGCTTCTGTCCCAGAGGGAGAGGTTTAAAAGATACTTACAAAAAAGAAAAGAAAAAAAGAGAAAGAAAGAAATTGGCATCTACTAGCCCGATATTGTGTACAGGAGAGGTGTCCAACACACTCTCCACCAAAGAAATACACACACCTTTTTTTTTTTTTTTAGAGACAGAGTCTCACTTTATTGCCCTCTGTAAAGTACTGTAGTGTCACAGCTCACAGCAACCTCCAGCTCTTGGGCTTAGGCGATTCTCTTGCCTCAGCACCCACGAGCAGCTGGGACTACAGATGCCCGCCATAACACCCGGCTATTTTTTTTAAATTGCAGTTTGGCCGAGGCCAGGTTTGAACCGCCTTCAGTATATAGGACCGGAGCCCTACTCACTGGGCCACAGGCGCTGCCCTTCTTTATCCTATCACTTTTCCACGTTTTCCCTCTTATTTAAACATAAACATAACAACAATTGCTCCATTAAGACACCAAACCTTAGCTTAAATGCTTCATTTGGTAACCCTGTTTTCTGGTCTCACCAGGAGTCCTTAACTGGACGGAAATAATCCAGACCACAGTCTCAGTTTTAAAAAAGTAGTTCCTTTATATATGTTTTAAAATTCACTGAAGAAAAATAGCAAACTAATTGAAAATCAGTCTCTACCTGTACTGAAGGGTAACAACTGAAAAAATATTTTTATTAATATCACCAAAAATACATAGATACCTTACTAGTGAGGGATACTAAATCAAAGGAAAATAAGTAAACATCTGGGGCATGGGGGAAATAATTAGCGATTTGAAAAGAACATGCTTCTTTTTTCCTCTGAAATTTGAGTATAGACTATTCGATGAGGCATTTGTTTTTGTCCAACATGGGTAGAGAGTGGAGACCCGAGGCTGAAATGGGGACTTTCAGGTTCTGGACCCAGCTATACCCTCAAATTCACTCTGTCACCTTGGCTAAGTCATTTTTCTTCTCTGGGACATTTCCAAGTCCATAAAGTGATTGGATTTATATCTAGGCCACCGTACTCTGCTACACCCAGGCTGTTCTTTAAGTAACTAGCTGGGTGAGAGCGAAGCTTTAAAGACAACTTCAATCTGGCCTCCCGGGAGGTCTCCCCCACCCCCACCCCAGCCCGCCTCGCCTAATTAAATGGCCTCAGGGCACACCCAGCAGCCCCTCTCCCTCGCCGCCGGCAGTGCTGATCAATCTGGGAGATAAGGCTCAGCTCCAAGCCCTGTGTCCGGATGCGGGCCGCTGGCCTCGCAGGCCGCGCGCATTAGCCTCTCAATGGAGACCTTCCGGGGCCCCGGCCCCCTGCCGTCTCCAGCAGCATCCGGAGCGGGAAAGGCGCCGAACTGGAAGGCGGGGGTAGGTCCCCTCGGTCAAGACTAGAGTCTCCCCCAAGCGGCGCATAAGCGCCACTCGGAGTCTTGCCCCTCCTCGCACCCGGTCTCACCCCACGTGTTTCTGGAGTGGGGACGCGGGGGATTAACTGGACCCCCTCATCGTCACCAGCGTCCCGGGAAACCTGTCATTAAAGTCAATTAACTTTTCCCACACCCGTTGGCCGGTAACAACCCGCTGCTGCTAGCTTCCTCCCCGGCCCCTAAGTGCAACCAGATGGGCAGACGAGCTGCCCCCGCCGCGCGCCCGCCCCGGCGGCCCGGGGGTTCCAGGGAGGCCGCTGGGGCCCGCGGCCCGGGCGGGAGCGGGCCAGGGCGGCCACGCTGGGCCGGCCCTGCGGCCAAGGTGGTTTGCTTAGCAGGCCCGGCTGCTTTCTGGCAGGAAATGAATAGCTCCCAGATGAGCTCAAGCAACCTGAGAGGTCGTGAGAACGGCGCGAACCCCCGCCTGTGCAGCCGGCAGCCTGCCAGGCCGCGGGGGGAGCGGGCGGCGGCGGCGGCGGCGGGAGGCCGGGAGGCCCGGCGGGCGGGCGGCGGCGGGGGAAAGAGGCGGAGGGAGCCGCTGACACACGAGCCCGCGCCCGCTCCCGCTGACAGGCAGGCCGCCGCCCGCGCCCGGCCGCCTCCCACGCTTCCCCCGCCCCGGGCCCCAGCGCCTCCCAAGCAGCAGGCCCGAGCCGCAGAGCTGCGGCCGCCCGGCCCCGCCGCGGCCTGGGGGTGGGGCCGCCTGCCAGTGTTTTTCCAGTTTCCCCGGTAGCTCCGGGCAGCAGTTAGAAGCCGGGAAGCGGAGCCGAGGCCAGTGCCGGGGCACTAGAGGCCCTCGCGGCCTGCAGAGCAGTGCCAGCGGTAGGCCAGGCCGGGGGCAGGAGTGGGGAGCGAGGGGCGGAGGATAATAATCCCAGCTCTAGAGTCGTCCCCAAAATAGACCCTGCCACAAGACTCTGGGTGCCCTTACAATGAAAGGAATCTCATTTCTAAAAGCCCTGAACAACTACTAAGTGCCCGGCAGGCTGCGGCAGGCGCTAAGAAGATAACGCAGATTCAGACAGAACTCCCATCCTCACCGAGCTCTCCGTTTAGCTGGGGAGATCCGACAAACACACAAGTGACTCATCCCAGGCTTGATGTGCTAAGTGCCAAAACTGAAGTTTAAACAAAGGGCACCTAGAACAGAGAGATTAATTTTGATTAGAGGAAACCAGGCCAGCTTCAGAGAATTGGCACTTGAAGCTGAGAGATGAGTTCAACAGGAAGAGTTAGGAATAGAAAGATAAGGGGAAAAAGCACAGATGAAAATACACAGGTTTAGATCGGGGATTTCAGTGTCCTCCGTAGTGTTTTATTTAAATTTACAAATATACAAATTGGCTTAGAAAAAGAGGGATAAGCCATCTACTTTGGTCTTTGGTTTATTGCAGGGCTTAGAAGCACATGATCTGGTTCCAGATCGATTAGGTTTTTGAGCCCAAGGTAAATTACAGTAAATTGACCACCAAACGGAGTCAGACAAACTGGTCAACATATAGAGGTGGTCAACATAATTCCATTGAGTATGTGTGGTTCATGATCAGTCAATAAAATTAGGTCAATTTGGCTCGGCACCTGTAGCTCAAGCAGCTAAGGCGCCAGCCACATACACCGGAGCTGGCTGTTGGAATCCCGCTGGGGCCTGCCAGACAGCAATGACAACTATAGCAAAAAAATTGCCGGGCGTTGTGGTGGGCACCTGTAGTTCCAGCTACTTGGGAGGCTGAGGCAAGAGAATCACTTAAGCCCAGGAGTTGGATGTGAGCTGTGATGCCATGGCACTCTACCCAGGGGGACAGCTTGAGGCTCTGTCTCAAAAAAAAAAATTAGGTCAATTAAAGCAGGTGGTCAATGTAAGGAGGTGGTCAACTGTGGAGATTCTACTATATTTAACTCTCTGTGCCTCAATTTTGTAACTCCATGTCTCCTTTGTAACTTAGGGCTCATAAGGGTGGTACTTCACAGCGTTGGGAGCATGAAATGAGTAAAGGTGCTTACAGCAGTCAGGATGGTGTTTAGCACATAAGCCCTCAATGTATGTACACCGGTATGATTCTTTTGTTTGTTTGTTTTGAGACAGAGCCTCAAGCTGTCACCCTGGATTGAGTGCAGTGACATCGCAGCTCACAGCAACCTCCAATTCCTAGGTTCAAGCGAGCCTCCTACCTCCATCTCCCAAGTAGCTGGGACTACAGGTGCCCGCCACAACACCCGGCCATTTTTTGGTTGCAGCTACCATTGTTGTTTGGCGGGCCCAGGCTGGATTCGAACCCGCCAGCTCAGGTGTATGTGGCTGGCGCCTCAGCCGCTTGAGCCACAGGTGCCGAGCCGCCGTTATGATTCTTAACCAACAGTGAGGAATGTTCACCAGACAAGAAAGCCTCCCCTGGCCTTTGCCCAATGATTTCAGGATCTGCTTGTAATTACACCAGGCCACATAAGAAAGGACCAATGCTCCTTCCTTCATTTCTGAATTTCATGCATTCATTCGATAATTATTGAACGAGGCACTGTGAGAGTAAAGGGAGAAGACAAGTGTGACCTCTATAGCTATTAGCTCTCCAGTAGGGAAGGCAGGTTAAAAAGAAAAATGCAACAATAACAAAAATTACTGTGTTAAGTGCCAAGGGAGGAGTGGTATACCATGGTGGCACGAAAGAAGGTTGTACGTCGTAACAGGTAAATTTGGGGTCCTCCAAACGATGATTAAATTTGGTGACCACAGAAATTGCTGTCACAGTAAATAAGTCAAATTTCCACCTAAGAAAAGTTATTGTCAAATAATTTTGAGATTAATCAGTTGCAATCCTAATATCTTCTGAATAAGCACAGTTACCTGGATATTGCCAAGGAACCAGACTAGCAGGCAGAGAGCACGGGTCCTGATTGCAAGTGGGCTGCTACCTGGGAGATGCTGGGCAAGTCCCCTTAACTCTCTGGTCTTTGATTTCCTCACCAGCAAGGTGGGAAGGGTTAAGTCAGTCTCTGAAGGCCTTTCAGTTCCATAATCTGTAATTCTCTGTCTTCAGCATGCTTCTATGTGCCTTTACAGTTTGATACATGCTCTGTGTCTGTAACAACCTGTAACAGACGCATATGAGACCTTTCTACCAAGGACCTGGAGTGAGTTTACCTCCAAGTATTTTCATCTGCAGTTAAAGATGTGGAAACTGAGACCTGAAGGATGGGCATGGTAGTTCACTGCTAAAAGAAAATAGGCCACACATTAGGTTCTTAGAGACCTGCCACATTAGTGAGAATTGTGTCCACTGCATGGGACATGGAAAGAAGACTCCATGTGACAGAATATGGTCACATTGGCTCTGCACCTGTGGCTCAAGTGGCTAAGGCGCCAGCCACGTACACCTGAGCTGGCGGGTTCGAATCCAGCCCGGACCCGCCAAACAACAATGACGGCTGCAACCAAAGAATGGCCAGGCATTGTGGCGAGTGCCTGTAGTCCCAGCTACTTGGAAGGCGGAGGCAGGAGCCTCATTTGAGCCCAGGAATTGGAGGTTGCTGTGAGCTGTGGATGCCACGGCACTCTACCCAGGGTGACAGCTTGACGCTCTGTCTCAAAAAAAAAAGAATATGGTCACATATCTGCTACTGAGACCTTGTCCTTTGCTGTGATATCAGAGCAGCAAGAGTTAAAAACACCACCATTTTCCATCTTTCCCTCTTCATCCTAAAATAATTTCATCCTTTCCCTTGCCCCTTTCTTTTCTAAAAAGAGAATATAATCTGTTGGTTATCAGGATTCTCTCCATTTAGGAAACACATTTCTCCAACTAGCTAGAGATTGTCCCACTAATACATTTACTGAATTAAGTAAACTTATTGAACCAGTTTGGCTAAACAAGAATGTCAGTCTGAATTTGTAGAAAATCTGAATTTTAAATATCCATTATGAAAAGTGGCAACTTTGCAAACACTTATAGTCAGTTTCAATTCATAGTTTACAAAAGTATTTGCTTTCATAAAACTAATATAGTCATTTAAAGAATCTATTCTCTTAAGCAGGCTTTAAATATGGCTCTGTAGCATTATTCCTACTATAAATCTTTCTTTATAATAAGGATAAGAGGAGCCATGATTGCAGTCCAAGTGATTGGAATCTAAATTAATAATAAAGCTTTACTGTAGCTATTCTTTCCATGTTCAGATACGTTTCCATATCTGACATAATCTAGACACGTTAAGTTCTAATTTGTCTTTAGTCGAGGAGGAATCAATACATTTTTTTCTTAGAATTTCAAATATGACTTAATGCTAGCCATGTTATTTAAGGAACACTGTTTCTTTCTTAAATATTTTGTCTTTCCAAAAGTGATCTGCTTTCATGATCCACTAATTTTACTAGTTTAGTCATACTTGGGAGACATGAAATTTATAAATCCAGTTTACAAAAACTCTAGCCCAGAGAAACACCATTGCAATTAACAAACACTACCCCAAACTTAGTGTTTTCTGCTACACAGTTTCTCTTCCATCTGTTTCCCACTGGCCCGCCCCAGCTATATTGTTATAAAATTTGTCCTCAAGACTTCAAAATGCAAAACAGCAACATTAGTCCTTAACAGGGTCAGGAGAGAGCAAACACACTAAGTCAAATCAATTTCAGAACCAAATGGCATAAATGACATATAGGATATATTAATAGCCACCAGAATTGTTTCCTGGGATGAGATAAGGAAACATCTGGTTAAAGCTTTTCGCTGAATTCTTCCCCCTTTTTCCAAAGATAAATGTGAAAGTGCTTAATGCATTTCTTCAGTTTAGTAAATACTCAATAGAGAATCTGTGGTTATAAAGCTTGAAGGAAGATTTGTAAAGGACAAATACTGTTGAGGACAATTATTCTTTTCTTTGTTCTGTTCCATAATTACAATCTATAGGATTACGTTCATGCCAATAAAATCTTGCAGGATCCAGGTATTTCTCCTAAAATCTACATTTGTGTTAATTATTCTTACATTATTGTAATCTTGGAAATGGCCATTAATATCTTGCAGGGGAGAACAAACCTCTAAAAAGCAATGAAACCCAAGACTCATTTGTGTTATTTTCGTTTTGTTTTCTTATTTTGGAGTTTGGGAGGGGAAAGAGGGAGGCCCAATTTGGAGGAGAAACGTACATAATACGTGATACCTCTGGAACTGCTTGAGGGAGCGTGATCCCTGAGACTTCATTTTGAGTTAAAAAGATGAATGAGCCACCTTGAGACATTTTGAGACAGTGTAATGCTGGGAGCGGTTCAGAAAGGATGACTTCAAATGTTATTGGCTCAAATATTCATACAGCTCCTGTGTCAAAGTTATAGGCATATTTACAAACGTACATTGTCTCAAAAATAGGAATTTGATTTCAAGAACTCAATTCTCAAGATACAGCAATCAGTTTCTAACTAGATGTTGGGCTAAATTCACTTAAATTTTTAAAAAGCCAAGTTTCCATGTTCAGCCTACAACCTCCGGGCATGGGGCCAGATCTCGGCTCAGTAGTTTCTCTCTGGTGGCTACCTCCTCAGCATTTCCACTGTTCTCTCTGGGTAATTGTTCCATTTTGTTTTTTCTTTTCTTCATTTATTTATTTATCGAAACAGAGTCTCACTCTGTTACCCCAGACTAGAGTGCTGTGGCATTGCCCTAGCTCACAGCAACCTCAACCTCTGCAGGGACTACACGCACCTTTCACAATACCCAGCTGGTTTTTCTATTATTAGTAGAGTCGTAAAAAATAGTCTGCTCTTGCTCAGGCTGGTCTCAAACTCCCAACCTCAAGCAATCCTCCCACCTCAGCCTCCCAGAGTACAAAGGGATTATAGGCATGAGCCATTGTACCTGGCCTATTATTCTGTTTTAAATAAACCCTCATTGGGTGGCACTTGTGGCTCAGTGAGTAGGGCACCGGCCCCATATGCCGAGGATGGCAGGTTCAAACCTGGCCCCAGGCCAAACTGTAAGAAAAAATAGCCCGGGCATTGTGGTGGGCGCCTGTGGTACCAGCTACTTGAGAGGCTGAGGCAAGAAAATCGCCTAAGCCCAAGAGCTGGAGGTTGCTGTGAGTTGTGACACCACAGCATTCTACCAAGGGCAACAAAGTGAGACTCTGTCTCTAAAAATAAAAATAAATAAATAAATAAACCCTGGTCTCCCTGTAGCCTTTGCATGAGCCCTGTCATTGCCCGCCCGGTTCTGCCTTTCCTCTGAGGCCGGTGGATCGGTGGTTCATTACATCCAGGGAATATAGGTCCCATGGGCTAGGGCAGGGGTGTCCAACCATTTTTTCCTCTACACACATTGGAAGAATAGTTTTCTTGGGTCACATATTAAATATGCAAACAATAAGGAAAGCTGATTTGCAAAAATAAAAAAGGGGGGGGCATGCATACTTTTCTTGATGCCCAATACCACAGACAAGCAAAGAATCCTCGCAAAATCAGGATGCGGGCTGCATGCTGGACACCCCTGAGCTAGGGAGTGTGGCTTTGGCCCGGACATTCTGTGCCTCCCCCATACTTGTATCAAATCATTGCTCCTCCTTCCTGAGATAAAAATCTGTCCTTGGTGCCATCAGGTTCTCCCACTCTTTGGTTTCCTGTTCCTTGTCGTCTCCTGACATTTCCTCTTCTCACCCTCACCTGGCTTCATCCTTTCCTTCTTTCTTAGGGTCTGTGATCTGGATCCTTGACCTCTTCCTCAGTGATGTGGCCCACAGTGCATCTGCTTTTATTCCTAAATTTTCAGCCTCCCATGCCTTTTTCCCCTTAGTGTCCAAGCAGGTTTATTTCTCTCGAATCCTTAAGAGCCACTCCTCCCTTCTCCCCAGGAACCCCTGGATCTGGCTCAGGGCCTGCCCTGCTTCACTGCTCTCTGGTGCCCTCCTCACAGCCGGACTTTCTTTGGCCCCTGCTCTTGGCTGGTGCGCTCTGGCCAAAGTCAGTTTTCTGTCCTTTGTTTTCTGTCCTTCTGTCAACATTTGTGAGGTTTTCACCATGTCCAAACCCCTTCCTTGAAATTCCCTCCTTCCTCACCCTCTGCAGCATCTCTTTCTTCTGAGTCCTTCCAACCTCTGGAGATGTCTCGGTGTTCAGCAGAGGAGTCTTTTCTGCTACCTTCCCATCCATATTTCTTTTCTCTTGTCACTCAGTCACCCATGGCAGTGATGGGGTCAACATGAAGGTGACTTACCCAGCCTGGCACCTTCAATCCAGAATTCTTTCCTGAGCTCCCAAAGCACTGACTCAGCTGTCCCTGGGACATCTCCCTGAAGTCTGTATGCCTTGGGCTAAATTCCACAATCCTAGCCCCTGGCCCTACGGGGTGCCACACCCCTGTTTTCCTGGTCCCAGTGTGTATTCCTCAAACCCATCATTTATCTTATCTCTGAATCTCTCAGGTTATCAAGAGCCATCAGGCTGCCCTATCTTATGAATCACAGTCTCAATGTCCCTGTGCTGTGAGTGTGAGTTTTCGCTTTCTTCTCCCATTAGACTGATCTCTTCACTGGGGCTCTTGCCTCCCTGCAACCCCCTGGCCATACTCCACTCACATACTCCAGTCCACATAGCCATGTCTCTGCGAGAATATTTTCCAAGGCTTCCTATTGCCTCTACGACCAGAGAAACTCACATGATTTGTCGCTGATTTACTCTACAGCCTCATTCTCTACCGGAAGACCTCATCCTGCCCTTCCTCCACCCACTCTCAAAGCTGCTTTCATGCCCAAGCCTTCCCAGCCCTCTGGCTCCTGTGACTTTGCATACTCTGTCACTGTGCTGGAAGTCCCCTCATCCATTTCTCTACCCAGAAACCTTGCATGTCCTTCAGGAACTCGGCTGGGTTCATCTGCTTTGGGCAGCCCATCCTGATGCCTTCTAGTCCTCTGTTTTGACTCGTTCTGCTTTCTTCCTGGAGCAGCTAACACAGCACTGCTCACACCAGACTGCAGTGTCTCCCCAGCCCAGGCTATGCAAGTTTTGGAAGAAAGAGCGATGCATTTTTCTGTCCCCCAGTGCCTGAAATAGTGGCTGGCATACCTTAGTCACTCAGGAAGCTCTCTCTAGAGTACTAGTATAGTAATAAGGATGGTATTGATTAAAAAAACTCACATTTGAATAATACTTTAAGGTTTACAAAATGTTCAAAAACACCATTTTGTTTGATCTCAAAAACAATCCTGGCAGATAGGTAGAGCTAGTGTTTCTATCCTCATACCAAATGTGGATGTTGGCTCAAAAGGGTAGAGGTGAGTTGGCCAAAGTGACTGCTAGAAAGTAACAGAGGTGGGGTCTCTGGAACCCACATCTTCTGACTGTGAGCACCATACTATAGCCAGTCTCTCTGCCCCTTCCCTGCTGCCTGACAGGAGCAAATAAACCTAGTTATGATCTCTGTGATTCATGCTTTTCTTTTTTTTGAGACAGAGTCTCACTTGGTCGCCCTTGGTAGAGTGATGTAGCGTCTTAGCTCACAGCAACCTCAAACTCTTGGGTTCAAGTGATCCTCTTGCCTCAGCCTTCCAAGTAGCTGGGACTACAGGTGCCCACCACAACACCCAGCTATTTTTTAGAGACTGGGTCTAACTCTGGTTCAGGCTGGTCTTGAACCTGTGAGCTCAGGCAATCCACCTGCCTCAAGCCTTCCAAATGCTGGGATTACAGGTGTGAGCCACCACGCCTGGCTTATGCTTTTTTTTTTTTTTTTTTTTGAGACAGAGTCACACTCTGTCACCATAGGGTGGAGTGCAGTGGCATCATTATAGCTCATAGCAACCTCAAACTCTTGGACTACAGTGATCCTCATGCCTCAGCTTCCCGAATAACCGGGACTACAGGTGCCTGCCCTGATGCCTTGCTATTTTTCGAGCCAGGTCTGGCTCTTTCTCAGGCTGGTCTTGAACTCCTGAAGTCAAGCAATTCACCCACCTTGGCCTCCCGGAGTGCTAGGGTTACAGGGGTGAGCCACCTTGCTTGGCCTAGTCCATGCCTTTTTTTTTTTTTTTTAAAGACAGAGCCTCAAGCTGTCAGCCTGGATAGAGTGCTGTGGCATCACAGCTCACAGCAACTTCCAATTCCTGGGCTCAAGCGAGTCTCTTGCCTCTGCCTCCCAAGTAGCTGGGACTTCAGGTGCCCGCCACAACGCCTGGCCATTTTTTGGTTGCAGCTGTCATTGTTGTTTGGTGGGCCTGGGCTGGATTCGAACCTGCCAGCTCAGGTGTACATGGCTGGCACCTTAGCCCGTTGAGCCACAGGCACCAAGCCATAGTCCATGCATTTTTGATGCATATATAACCAGAACCAATTTGCTGGAAATCTGTTCTCACCCCTGTTTTGCCACTATAAAATATGCATAACTAAAATCTCCCAGGGAATGAGAACTGCAGGTACTTTCTTCTTGTTTCTTAAAGGGCACAGATTAATTTACTCAAAGACAATTTTTTTAAAGCATAAAGAGTGATTATCCTCAGAATAAATTAATTACCAAGGGCCCTTCAGAATCAAAAATTACATAGACAGAATGGGAAAATAAATCCTAAACTTTAAGAAGTAAGAAAAGTGGCCCCATGGTGGCTCATGCCTATAATCCTTGCACTCTGGGAGGCCAGGACAAGAGGATTGCTTGGGGTCAGGAGTTGAAGACCAGCCTGAGCAAGAGGGACACCCCACCCCAATAAAAATAGAAAAATTGGCTGAGCGTGATGGCAGGCACATGTAGTTCCACTTATTTGGGAGGCTAAGGCAAGAGAATTACTTGAACCCAGGAGTTTGAGGTTGCTAGGAGCTAGGCTGACAACTGGCACTCCACCTAGGCAACAGAATGAGATTTGGTTTCAAAAAAGAAGTAAAAAAAGTAAGAAAATTGTCAGATGTTGAAGGTCTTGTTTGTGAGGCTAGTTTGAAATAGAGTGATCTGTTAATAGGTAAATGAGTCACATTGTGACCCAGGGAAACCAGTGGATAAGTGCACAGAGGGTATAACAAGAGATTCCAAAGCCCTAGCTATGGGCAAGGCCACACCAAAAATGCCACAAATACAGAGTGACTATTTGTCACAAGATCAATATAATCTCTATAAGCAAAATGCTCCCTAGCCACAAAGCAGTTTCTGACTTTTCAGATATAATTAGTTTCAACTTTTCTTCCTGTCCGTGACTGCTGCTGTCCTGCATTCCAGGTTTATGGCAAAGCAGACTGTTACCTGAGGGGTTTCTTTATAAGAGAAGCTACAGCCTCCTCCAGTGCCCTGCAGCTCAGGTGACAGTACCTGAAGGAAAGGGTGCCCGGTATCCGTGTGGGTCCCTGAGCACAAAACAGCTCCCAGCGGGTGCTAGCTGGTCACTCATTCACCAGGGATTAATGGGGCATCTGCTTCGTGCCCGGCACCAAAAACAGATCCTCGACTCCCCAGAAGCTCACATTTCACCATGTGAAGGAAGAAGGTAAAGGGGAAAATGTCAACTCGTGGTAAATACTGTGAAGAAATAAATAGGATGCTGGAAGGGGACAGAAGCGAGTTTAGAGTGGATGGACAGGGAAGGCCTCCCGAGGTGACTCCCAGAGGCTAGTGAAACAAAGCTGGTGAAATGAAAGGCCACCCTGATTTTCAAGGACTGTCGGTGAATGTGGCTAGCCTGGGCAATGTCCAGAAATGGCTAGCACCCAGGGCAACAAACAGGAGCAGTGTTCCTTGCGGCTGTTTTTATGATTATAAAACTACTAAAAACATGGGCCAGGCACAGAGGCTCACACCTGTAATCCTAGTACTTTGGGAGGCCGAGGTGGTAGATCCCTTGAGCTCAGGAGTACAAGACCAGGCTGAGCAAGAGGGAGACCCCATCTCTACTAAAAATAGAAAAATTAGCTATACACTGTGGCAGGCCCCTATAGTCCCAGCTACTTGGGAAGCTGAGGCATAGGAACACTTGAGCCTATGAGATTGAAGTTGCTGTGAGCTATGGTGATGCCATGGCACTCTACCCAGAGAGATAAAGTGAGATTCTGTCTCAAAAAACAAAACAAAACAAAAAACCAACCCAACAACAACAAAAACTACTAAAAACTTCTCTACAGTTTGCAAAGCACTTTCAACATTTGAGCTAATGTAGAGACAGTTAATTCAATCCTTTTGTTTCCTACATGGAGAGATGGTCTGTGGCACTGGTTGGCTTTGCGTCCATTTGTTCATTCCACAGACATCCTCTGAGCTTCTGCTCGTGCACAGTGGTGGCTTGGGAACCACAGGGATGCTGGAACAAAAGAAAAAAAATGCAAAAGACCCTCAAGAAGATTTCAGGCTAGTGGGAAACAGTACATAAACCACACAGGGGAAAAACTAGTGACCATGATCATCCCAAGACTCCACCAGGACCTTGTGAGGGGTGAGCCAGAACTAGAACCCTAGACTCCAGATTCCCCATATGGGGCTTTTTCCACTTTCCTCAGGCCCCCCAGCCCCCGCCATTCTCTCAGTTCTGTATTTACTGTTACTTCCACCCAGCACTGCCTCCAATGCTTAGTCTTCAGGTCGAAATTTAGACAACTGCCTCCTCCCCTGGAATTTCTTTTTGCTGTGTTCCGTCCTTTGTGCCGTCCTGCCATCGGTGTTTACCTCCTCTGACCACTTATCCCATGGGCCTGTGAGCTGTCCCTCGTGGCCACACTGCACCCTCAGGAGCTATCACAATGCCTGGCAGACAGTAGAGGCTCTCAGTAAAGTTATGTTAAACAACTGACAATTGGCCGTACGTACAGAGCATCCTGCCACCACCCTGGACCCCAGCGCTCCTTCGTCTTTTCTTTACCTCACTTCTTTTTCACCTCCGTCTCTCTCTCCCTTTCCTACCTTCTGGCACCTCATCAGACCCCAGTGCACCTGCTGGCCTCACCAAGGCTCCACCCAGACCTGCCTTCCAAGACATGCCAACGAGACTATTCATCCTGTGCTTATGCACCTCCAGGCCTGGAGCATTCTGGCTGTGGGCAACAGGAGACCCAGGAATTGCCCTAATGCAGTGTGCTTCTCCCCAGTGGATCCCATTCCAAAGGGCTGGGCAATCTTCACTGTTACCTATGAGTGAGTGCTGATGCACCTGAGCCCCTGACAGTACCCACTCTTGGAATAAGATAGAGAGGAACACCACACTGTGTTAAGGAAACAGAACATGGGTGATTTTTTTTTTCCTCTATTTTCTTTCTTTCTTTCTTTTTTTCTTTTTAACCGAATCTCACTCTGTCACCTAGGCTAGAGTGCCATGGCCTTAGCCTAGGTCACGCAACCTCAAACTCCTGGGTTCAAAGGATCTTCTGCCTCAGCCTCCCCAGTAGCTGGGACTATAGGTGCCCACCACAATGCCTGGCTAATTTTTCTATTTTTAGTAGAGACAGGGTCTCACTTTGCTCAGCCTGGACTTGAACTCCTGAGCTCAAGTGGTCCTCCTGTCTCAGCCTCCCAGAGTGCAGGGATTACAGGTGTGAGCCACCTTGCCCAGGCTTCTTCCTTCCATTTTCCAAATACTCTGTAAAGTAGTTACGCCGTGCTACTTTTATATCCAAAATGTTTACATTACTTAAAATGAGTCTTTGACAACAGCTTGGAGAGCATATTTTCCCCTTCTGAACGTCAGTTATACTGATAGTCAGTACAGTTCAGCTTAGCATTTAATTACCCTCTTCTAAGTCCTGAGCGTCTTTGTTGGGTCTCTCACTGCTCGACTGGCACACAGAGGCAAGTTTCTGCCTTTCTCTGCATCTCTCTGCTAAAATCAACCCAGGGTCTTCCTGGTGTGTGGTGGCGGCTCAGAAAATGTTGATTGGCTTCTTTGTTCATGTCACAGGTTTAAAGACACCCCCAGACTTCCACCTGAGGACCAAGGAGAAGACTGTCCTCCTTCTCAGCTGTCCCTGAACTCCAGTTACTCTTTTCCCTGATCATGATGGCTACAGGTGCCTAAGTCTCTGAATTCAGCTCTCCGGTGCATTAAGGGGGAGGCACCTGTGTTGTCACTCCCCCAGGCAAGAGGTAGAGTTTTTTCCTCTTCCTTTTGGTTCTCCCCCTACTCTAAAGAATAGAAAGTCAGAAATGACATTGTGCCCATTCCAACCCTAAACCTTAAGCCTGGAAGCTTTTGCTTTTGCATGTTAGGGAGCCCTGAGCCACCATCTAAGAAGTCAGCTACAGTAATGAAGAGACCATATGGAGAAACCACATGGAGAGGGAGAGGCACTTGGTCATTCCTGCACCCCGGCTGAGTCCAGCCTGCCAGCCATCACTGCCAAGGCACCAGACATGGGAAGGGACCATCTTGGATATTGTGGCCAGTGGAGACCCAAGACGGCTGCAGCACAGCCAACATCATGTAGAGCAGAAGAGTTGCCCAGCAGAGCACAGTCAACTCACAGAATGATGAGAGGTAATAAAATGGTTGTTGTTTTAAGGCTATCAACTATCATCAACACAGCCTACTGATGAGACAAAGCTGAATTTATTGCTTACTGCAGTAAAGGAGAACATTACCTAGAAAACATTGGCAGTGTTTCCCCAAGGGAAAAAAAGGTCAGAATGCATTGCTAATAGGAAGCTGGGTTTAAAGCAGTGTTTTCAATATGGACAATGGATTAGAATTGGGCAAGAATCTCTATGTAACGGCCTGAAATTGATGGAAACAGAAAAGAGATTTTGAGACAAAGGATTCAAAGAATCTTTGGGTGAAAACTGTTGATGTTTTCCATTAAAGAGTTGATGGAAAGTTCCTTTAAGGAAAAATTAAACCATTTACCTGGGCAGGAGACTCCTGGAAAAATAAAGTCATACTAATAAAGACAGAGAAATAGCACAAAGTCACATTACTGTAGAAAAGAAGATATGATTTATGTTCCCCTGGTCCAGACCGAGTGAGGAGCTAGATGGTTTCAATTCTCAAGACACTAAGTTTTTATTTTTTTTATTTTTAGAGACAGAGTCTTACTTTGTCACCCTCGGTAGAGTGCTGTGATGTCACAGCTCACAGCAACCTCCAGCTCTCAGGCTTAGGCAATTCTCTTGCCTCAGCCTCCCAAGTAGCTGGGAAACTATAGGCGCCCACCACAATGCCTGGCTATTTTTTGTTGCAATATGACCAGGGCTGGGTTGGAACCTGCCACCCTTGGTAGGTAGGGCCAGCTGGTGCCCTACTCACTAAGCCACAAGCACCGCCCAAGACACTAAGTTTTGAAGTGATTTGTTATACAGCAATTAATAGTCCAGATACTCCCCAAACCTTTCACTTCTCAATGTCTGTATGTTTCTTAGTTCATTCATTCTTCAAATACTTATTGAATACCTATTAGTGCCAGGCACTGAGCTTGGCACTGGAGACCAGGTCTTTGCTTTCTTGGAACTTACTGTCACCACACAATAACCACTAAACAAACAAATTAACAAGGTAATTTCTATATTGATAAAGCGTTCAGAGGAAAATAAAATTGTACAATGGGGTAGAGTTGCTGGGGGCTGGAGGGATAGAGCTGTGTTAGAGATAGTCTCATTGAGAAGATAACATCTGAATTGAATGATACAAAAATGGTGGAAGGATTCAACTGGGTAAAGATCTAAGGTGGGAATATTATAGGCAGTGGGCACAGCAAGGACAAGCTCTCCTAGGCAGCAAAGGGCTTGGTGTGCTAAAGGAACAGAAAGGTAGCCAGACACAGTGGCACATGTCTGTAATCCCAGTGACTCTGGAGGCTGAGACAGAAGGATCCCTTGGGGCCAGGAGTTCAAAACCAGCCAACATAGTGAGATCCTATCTCTAAAAAAGCCATTTTTTAAATTAGCTACTTGGGAGGTTGAGATGGGAGGATTGCTTCAGGCCAAGAGTTGGAGGGGCTGCAGTGAGCTATGATTGTATCAGTGCAATCCAGCAAGCTTGACAAAGGGAGACTCCTCCATCTCAAAAATAAAAAAGCAAGAAAGAAAGAGAGGAAGGAAAGGAAAGCAAAGAAAGGAAAGGGGAGGGGAGGGGGGAAGGGGAGGGGAGGGGAGGGGAGGGGAAGGGAAGGGAAGGGAAGGGAAGGAGGGAAAGGAAAGGGGAAAAAAGGGAAGAAAAGGGAAGGGAGAAAGAAAAATAAAGAAATTCATTTTAGTTAATATGATCCTCTTAGGTGCCTTGTGGGAGAGAAAAAATATTTGTAGAGAGGTCTCTAGGTGGAACTTCAGCATCAGCAGACAGATGTTGCTGGATGTGAAGATCTGTGGCTCTGAAACTGCTTCTGCGTGATGTTTGGTAGCTTGTCAACTTGGAGATAAACAGGATTTCTGGCTCTGTTTTGGAAGCTAAAGTTGTGTAGAATAGATGTAAGACTAGGGGTGTGACACAAGCTTGGATGGACCCTAGATCTTCTAGGTGGCACTTTCATGTTCCAGATCCAGATAAATAAGGCCCAGAGACTGAAAGGAGGTCCACTGAGGAGTGGGGCCTCTCTAATCTGTTTGGCAAAGCTGTAGGACTGAGAGGTAGCTGCTCAAGTTAGGAAGGCAGAGCCTGAGCCTGCTACCCATTTAGTCAAAACTTGGAACCTCACGGTTCCTGGAAAGCTTTAAGAAAAAAGTGGGTTGATGCTGTTGTGCCTGAATCATGGGATCCCCCACAAATCACCCAGAGACCAAGTCTGATGCAAAAGCAAGAGGCTGTTTATTAACACGCTCGAGCCTGGGCTTCCTGATTCTGATGCAGCAGGAGAGAAGAGAAGCCCTGACCTCGAAATGGAGGGAGGTTTTAAGGGTACAGAAAGGAAAAAGAGAGCGGGTGTGAGGTGAGCCACTGGGGTGAGCTGATAGGGGGTTTAGGGGACTGAGCAGTATTTGTCCTTGGCTGATTGGTCTGGGAGGGTATTGTTATCCCTCAAAGCATATGTTGTGCAAGGGCACAGATCATGGGACAAGGACAGGGGTGGAGGAGGAAGCAGTTTGTGTAATGCCTTTGCTATGCAGCTGCAAAAGGACGGCTGAAGGACAACATGGAGTTTTAACAAAATGGAGTTAGCTTGGTCCTTACAATACAGGTGAGAGAAATCACAATGCTCAATCTCAATGCTCACAACTTTCTCCACCCTGTGTCTTGCTAAATGGGGTGACAAGCACTGGCTTTCTAATGCATATCAGCCTACTGCCTCCTCACTGGTTTCCATGCCCACACTCACCTACTTTCCAAGAGAGGAGCACCTAGCCACAGGTCACTAGCTCCATCCCAAGAGAACCACTGTAGTGATCTTTCTCTCTAGCCCATTCCAGTATGGCCAGTGCAATGCACCTAATAGTTTTGGGGGACCCCAGTTCTTGTTCATTCCACTTCACATTTTTCTGAAGGGACAGACTTGCTCAGGATTCATAGACCACCTATGAGCACCCTATCGTTTATTTGAGGGGTATCCTCCTGGCAACACAGATTACACATCAATCCCTATGTACAGTCACTATCCCTTGACCCACTTTCTGTGCTGACTTCCCCCCATTCTTATCTTTTTCACTCCTGGTGTCCTGCTCTATCACTCTGTGCTTATATAATGCTGTCTCTGAACAGGAAAATTCTAATGGCAGTGATTGGTCATGCTTCTCCTTAACTTTCCCAGGAAAGGCTGATGAAGAGTTGTCATAATCTGCCATCTTGGAATCAACTCTGTAAGAAATATCACCATTGATTACTTCTTCTTCTTCTTCTTCTTCTTCTTCTTCTTCTTCTTCTTCTTCTTCTTCTTTCTTCTTCTTCTTCTTCTTCTTTTTTTTTAGAGACAGAGTCTTACTCTTCCCTTGGTAGAGTGCCAGGGTGTCACAATTCATAGCAACTTCCAGCTCTTGGGCTTAGGCAATTCTCTTGCCTCAGCCTCCTGAATAGCTGGGACTACAGGCATCTGTCACAAATTTTTTTGTTGGAGTTTGGCCCAGGCTGGGTTCAAACCCACCACCCTTGGTATATGGTGCCAGCACCCTACCCACTGAGCCACAGATCCCACTCCAACATTGATTACTTCTTAAAGAAAATTAATCATTATTACAAAAATGTATTGCTTCCTCCAATATCATTTCATCATCATATTCATCCTCATAATCATAAATTACACATGTAATACTCTGTGGTTTCAATTTATATTCTTTTTTGTCCTTTATTTTCCTAAGAATTTTTTAAAGTGACAGCCAGTCAAATCATTAATTTGGATATTATTTCAAATCAAAATATCAAAATCTAAAATACTAACTTAGAGTTATATGACTAAAAATTCATAGTTATGGGACTAGAGATTTCTTGTCCCAAATCTTAGTCCAAGATTCTGTTTAATATACCACACAGCACTGGTATTCCTAAATTTGTACTATACTATAAGATGACTCATGAAAATGTCAATTCTTGGACTGAATTATATAGAAAAGGAAGGGGACATCATTCACCGATTGGAACGTGAACAAGTCTACAGAATGTATGGACAATTCTTGGAAAAATGTGGATTTTTAGAAACTTGGTTAATCTCATTCTGTTACTAATAGTTCCAACTGTGAAATGGATTTATCTTTTTCAAACTGTGAAACAAATTTCTCTGGAAACAGTATTTTCCCACTTATTTTTAATTGCTTTTTAGTAGTCTGACAAGGTACGCTATACACAGAAACATATTATCTTTTCAAGACATGTTATCACACTTTCTTATCTTAAACACTGAAGCTGCATAGCTTATTAGTGTGCAGGATTGGATTCATAATGCACTTTGGTGATGAGGAAAGGCATTACATTCAAGAAAGGTAGATAGAGTTGTTAAAAATTTCTTAGGAATACATTAAAGAGGACAATTATTATACCATAACACATTAAAATAGAAATAAATTCTTGTTATTTACATATATTTGCCACAGAAATACAACTTAATATAAATGAGATTTTTGAAAGCATTTATAGGGAAAAAAGATACAATGAACATGAACATACTAGTCATCTTGTATGGATTTTGATGCTAATAAATATTTCTTCACTAAATTTGGAAAGTTTGGTAAACTCAAAATCATAATATTTGGAGAATGAAAGTGTCCAAAAGGAATTTAAACAAAGAACTTTATATGGAAAGTATTTGTGGGTTATTAACAGTTTATTTAGGATGACACTTGCTATTCACACACCTTTCTACAGAAGAGAAAAGTAGAAGAATTAGCTATATTGTCAGTGGTAAAAAGGCTGCCAAGTTTTATTCTATAAAAAAAATAAGAGAAGTCAGAAATAAGAAAGCTTCCCCCATGAAAAGGAATCTTATCTCATTTATTGCCTTAAAAGGACAGATAAGAGTAAAGGTCTGTTTTCTCTTTTCACAGATAAGTGCACTTCTGATGATTCAAGAATGAGAACTCTGAAGCTTGATAATGAAAGCTACCATATATGGCAATTCCAGCATATTTCTGGGACTTGCTTTGCTAATATAAAAAGTTGCTGGAATATCACAGAAGTTTTCTGATCCAGGACAAAACAATAACTATGTTTGTGGAATTGTCAATACCAAAATTGAATAATGGTTACCAATGTAGGTGGTTAGAATTGAATACCATCTTTGCCACTCACTTTTTGTGTAACTTTACAGAGAAAATTTAATAACATCTGTGCCTCAGCTTCCTTGCCTGTAAGGTGAGAGAAAAATTATGTCCTACTATTGATATAAAGATTAGATAATTAGTACATGCAAAATGTCTAGAATTTTGTCCATATGGAAGTATTCAATAAGTATTAGTTCAGGATAGTTCCTAAAATTCTATAGACTCTTGTGGCTTAAAATTGTATTTCATTTTTTTTATATGTGCAATTTTTATATCACCAAAGTCCTTAGTCTTGAAATGTGGCTTCCATTTAAAACTATATTTCATGTAAGAAGAGAGACCCACCCAGGATTTAATGTAAATGGAATCTGAAGGTCACAAATATACAACTCTGAACAATGCTCTATTTAAAACAAATACATAGGATGAGAAAACGTTATTTTGTCATTTTTAAAATTCCTGGATTTCAATTTTAGGTATCCACTTCCTTATAGAAAATTTCTCTAAAAAATATGAATACTTCAGGATAATTTCATAGATTGAGTTATCAATCACAACAATTAAATGTAAATCAAGGTATCATCTCCTGTATACTAGTGAGGTGACACCTTCACCACTGTGGGGTGGTGTCTCAAGGTTTCTGGGAACACCACAGACAGAAGTGAAATAATAGGTGTAATACAACTATACAACCGTGGACCTTGGGGGGCCAGACACTGTCAGACTGTGGCAATGGGGCTCTGACTCTGGGTTCCAATTGGTATTTATTGGGATTCAAACAAAGAAATGTACAGAAAATGTTACATGGAAAATGTTACAAAACATGTTACATCATGTAGTAGAATGTGCAGGTGGTACAGTCCAGACTGTTCTCCTCTGTTAATGTATCTGGTATGGGAAACCTGCTTTGATACCTCCTGCTTACTGGTCTGACTGGGATTTGCCTTAACTGGTCCTGCCTAGCTAAGTTATTAATTAGTCGTGCATATGGTTGCAACTTCTGGGGCTGACTCGTATGCCCCTTATTCCTTCCTGTAAATGAGGCTACAACTTTGTTATGGTCACATGCCTAGCTTTGTGTCACAGGGCAGCAAATTTTGCCACTGCCCTGGGCATCCTGTTTCCTATGCATGCCTTGCAATATCTTTATTATGTGTTTCCCACACATATAATTTACATTATCTCAGTTACAATGTTACTAGAATTTCTACTTCAGTAGATCCTTGGTCTCTGGGATTCTAAGAATGAATCCATGGACCACAGATCAGTGGTAAGACATGGTTTATTTTACAGTAAAGGATACAGAGAAAGTACCAGAGCTTCTGAGGTAGGAAGGGCAAGATGGCCGACTGGAGCCAGCTTT
This sequence comes from Perodicticus potto, assembly GCA_963574655.1. Lineage (NCBI taxonomy): Eukaryota > Metazoa > Chordata > Mammalia > Primates > Lorisidae > Perodicticus > Perodicticus potto. Next base: position 4,255 of record CAUYRH010016904.1, on the reverse strand, counting down.
CCACAGAAGTTCCCATCCAGAAGGAGAGTTAAAGGACAGAAGTTTAGCAAGAAAGCTGATGGTTCAGATGTGAGCCAAGAGAGAAGGTTGAATAATGCCCATCAACCCTGCTGAGGTGAGTTGTGACCCCAAGGATACAAACACAAGGTACAAAATCCATTGCCAAGTGGATGGGAGTCCCCTCCCCCATGAGAACAGCTCACAGTACACTCCATACAAACAACTGAGCAGAGTCCAAATATCCTCCCATTTTAGCCCACAGGAGAGACCCTCTAAAAACCGACCTCATTTCCCTATTAGGGTGCCATGGTACTCCCCTGCCAGGCATAAAACTGTATAAAACTGTATATATTCTCTACCCACAATTTTGAACTCCCAGCACTCCCCTCCACTCTCACCCTGAGGTCTGGAGGCCTGTAGCCTGTGGAGTCCAGAGTCTCAGGCATATTCTTGAAGTGTGTGGATGGGGCATGGGCTGTTGCTGATCTGTGCTGATTCTCCTGCTTGAGAAAGGAGAGGATGGTCAACCGAGAGGGAACCATACAGGAGTGGTGGTGCCCCAAGGTGCAGAGCACCAGCTGCAGCAGTGGGAACAATAAGGCTCACACACCCTGGAGATACTTTGAAAGGACACTCCCAGTCTCTCTGGGCAACCAGAGGAAGCTGGGCATCTTCTCCAGTGGGAGCCACTGGCGGAACAGATCTGGGATGGAAATGCAGACCCTGGGGGGAAAGGGTATGCCTGAGGCAGTACCAACCTAGGCAGAGGGTGGGGACTAGAATACAAGCTCACAGACAGCAGACTCGCAGGGCAGAGCTGACCCAGAGGACTGCTTCACTGAGCCTCAGACTCACCCAGCCCTCAGAGGATCTTAGCTGAGACAAAGGGGGTAGGCAGTGGCTGGAACTGAGAGCTAAGTGTGTGTTCTGACCACCTCCATCCTAACACAAACTGAAGTCAAGCCTGGGCAGTGGCACAGACAGAGCTGAGTTGCTCAGCGTCTGATCCCCAGGGGAATATAGCCAGGACAGAAACAAATTCTGCAAAGTTGTTCTGTTCTGTCAGCGACATCAATCAGAGGCAGGGCTGGAAGTGAGTGAACCATCACAACACCCATTATGCACCTGAGGTTTTCAGGCCTCACCTCCCCATGCTGGAGAGTGGTGGCCAGACAGAGGAGACATAGATCTCCCTGTGACTCAGGCAGGTGCAAAATCCTGGAGCATCTGCTCATTGGAGGGAACTGGGTCACAGCCCTGCTGGGTTATCAGTAACTGGGTGTGACAGAGGTGCAAGGTGGTGAAGAAGACATCAACCTTCTTGGACTAATTTACTTGCTAGGTGGGTTTTTCTGACCTCATGGAGCACCGGAGTGAGTCATACTTGAGCTGCAAACAGACACCTGTTATCTAGTTGCTGGAGACCTTTTGAACTCTCCCACCTGAGACTGGTGCTGACTGGGACAATTGATTTGGACCTCTTGACCTGGGCCAATTACCTGAGTACTATCCAAAGTGGTATCCTGGGTGTGTGGTTGTGGAAAGGTTTGATTTTTCTTTTCCAATTATTGCCTGTGGGGGGGCAGGGTGAATTAACTGCTGGTATTTCTCTATAGCTGAGACTTCAACACAGAGTAACTGATTCACTAGAGTAAGACAGAGACCAGCTGAAAATAAGACAGAGCTACTTATACCTACCACACCAAGAAGACCTCCAGTTTCTCAGGCCGTAGCATTGTATGGGTCCTTGACAAAGCTCTAGGGAAAAAGGTACAGACACAAGTACCAGCTTTGGGGCAAAGGACTGGCCAATCACTACTCCTGGAGCCCCCAACCCAACTTCTCCTTATCTGCTCATCTATCCAAACAGTGTAAAATAATCATGGGGTGGAATCAGCAGAAAAGGTCAGGTGACATGAGTAACTAGAGTACATCAACCCCACCAAGGAACAATTTGGCAAATACAACTGAAGATCCCAATCATAAACAGATGGCTGAGATGTCAGAAACTGAATTCAGAGTTTGGATTGCAAATAAGATTGATAAAATAGAGGAAAAGATGGAATTAGAAATTTAAGGAGTAGTTCAAAAATTGTCTCAAGTATTCAACAAATTCAAAGGCAAAATCACCAAAGATTTTGACACATTGAGTCAAGAATTTGCAGCCCTCAAAAATCTGAGTAACACAGTAGAATCCCTCAGTAAGAGAATGGAACAAGCAGAAGAAAGGATTTCTGACATTGAAGACAAAGCTTTTGAATGCTCCCAAACTCTCAAAGAGGAAGAGAAATGGAGAGCAAAAATGGATCATTCTCTCAGAGAGCTCTGGAATAATTCGAAGAAATGCAATATTCGCTTGATAGGGATTCCTGAAGGTGATGAAGTGGCTTCGCAAGGCACAGAGGGTCTTCTCACAAGATTGTGAAAGAGAACTTTCCATATGTGCCAAGAGATTCTGAAATTCAGATAGCAGACAGTTTCAGAACCCCAACACGACTCAACCCAAATAAGACATCCCCCAGGCACATCATAATTAACTTCACTAACGTTAATATGAGGGAGAAAATTCTGAAAGCAGCCATATGCAAAAAACCCATAACCTAAAAGAGGAAGAATATAAGAATGACTGCAGATCTCTTTGCTGAAAACTTCCAAGCTAGAAGAGGGTGGTCATTGACTTTTAATCTCCTAAAACAAAATGACTTTCAACCCAGGATCCTGTATCCAGGTAAAATGAGTTCCATTTATGATGGAAAAATTAAATACTTTAATAACATTAACATGTTGAAGAAATTTGCCATAATTAAACCAGCTCTCCAGGATATTCTCAGACCTATCCTCCATAACAACCAGCACAATTCTCCAAAACAAAAGTAAACTCACTCAGAAACTTTTGATCAAATTCCAACTACCACAGTTGCGAAAGGATTAAAAATGTCCACTGAACTTTTGAAAAATTCGATACCCAAAATTCTACCAGGCTTATCAATATTCTCAATTAATGTGAATGGCTTAAATTGTCCCCTAAAGAAGCACAGGGTGGCTGACTGGATACAAAAACTCAGGCCAGATAGCTGTGCATACCAGAATCTCATCTTAACTTAAAAGATAAATATAGACTCAGGGTGAAGGGATGGTCATCTATAATCCAGGAAAATGGAAAGCAGAAAAAAGCAGGTGTTGCAATCTAATTCACAGATACAATAGGCTAAACCAACAAAAGAAACCAACAAAAGAAAGGAAGGATAAGGATAGACACTTCACATTTGTTAAGGGTAATACTCAATATGATGAGATTTCAATTACTAATATTTATGCACCCAACCAGAATGCACCTCAGTTTATAAAGGAAGCTCTAACAGACTTGAGCAACTTGATTTCATCCAGCTCCATTGTAGTGGGCGATTTTAACACTCTGTTAGCAGTGTTGGATAGATCCTCCAATAAGAAGCTAAGCAAAGAAACTTTAGATTTAAAATTAACCATTCAACATTTGGACTTAACAGTTATCTACAGAACATTTCATTCTAACAAAACTGAATACATATTCTTCTCATCAGCCCACAGAACATACTCCAAAATCGATCACATTTTAGGTCACTAGTCTAACCTCAGCAAATTTAAAAGAATAGAACTTATTCCTTGCATATTCTTGGACCATTATGGAATAAAACTTGAACTCAATAACAACAGGAATCTGCGTACTCATATAAAAACATGGAAGCTAAATAACCTTATGCTGAATGATACAGGGTCAGAATGAGAATAAGAAGGAAATCACCAAATTTTTCAAAGAAAATGACAAAAAAGACATGAATTACCAGAACATCTGAGATACTGCAAAGGCAGTCCTAAGAGGAAAATTTATAACACTGCAAGCCTTCCTCAAGAGAACGGAAAGAGAGGAAGTTAACAAGTTAATGGGACATCTCAAACAACTGGAAAAGGAAGAACTTTCCTATCCCAAACCCAGAAGAAGAAAAGAAATAACCAAAATTAGAGCAGAATTAAATGAAATTGAAAACAAAAGAATTATACAACAGATCAATAAAGCAAAAAGTTGGTTTTTTGAAAAGGTCAATAAAATAGATAAGCCTTTGTCTATACTAACCAGGAAAAAAAGAGTAAAATCTCTAATTTCATCAATCAGAAATGGTAAAGATGAAATAACAACAGACTCCTCAGAAATTCAAAAAATCCTTAATGAATATTACAAGAAACTTTATTCTCAGAAATATGAAAATCTGAAGGAAAT
>CAUYRH010016902.1:0-21913 GCA_963574655.1 Perodicticus potto | reverse complement strand
TACTGTGAGAGATAGCCCTCATAGCATTTTCTTAATCACTATATAAAGACATTGATACTCTACATTTAATAAGTTTCACCGGTACCCTACTAAGATGCACCATAGGTGTGATCCCACCAATTGCCCTCCCTCCACCCATCCTCCCCTCTCCCCTCCCCTCCCCTCCCTTTCCCTTTTCCCTGTATTCTTGTGCTATAATTGGGTTTTAGCCTTCATATGAAAGCTATAAATTAGCTCTATACATGTGGTATACATGTACCACATTTTATTAATCTACTCATGTTATCGATGAACACTTGGGTTGATTCCACATCTTTGGAATTGTGAATTGTGGTGAAATAAATGTTCAAGTAAATGTATCAATTGGGTAAAATGACTGTTCTTCCTTCAGATAAATACTCAGTAGCAGGATTGCCAATCAAATGGTAGGTCTACTTTTAGTTCACTGATGTGTCTCCATCCTATTTGCCATGGAGTTGTACTAGTTTGCAGTCTCACCAACAATGTAAAACATTCTTTTCTCTCCACATCCATGAAGTCATCAGTTGTTTGGGTTTTTTTGATAAAAGCCGCTCTCATTGGAGGTAGGTGACATTTCATCATAGTTTTGACTTTCATTTCCCTGATGCTTAGAGATATTGATCATTTTCCTATGTTTATTGGCCATTAGTTAATCTTTTTTTGAAAAGCTTTTGTTCGTGTCTTTTGCCCATTTTTTTATGAGGTTGTTTGATTTTTCTCTAGCTGATTTCCTTGAGTTCTTCAGGATTCTGATTTTCGGGCCCTTATCAGATGTATAGCATACAAATATTTTCTCCAATTCTGCAGGTTGTCTATTTGTCTATCGATTGTTACCTTGGCTGTGCAAAAGCTTGTAAACTTAATAAAGTCCCATTTGTTAATTGTTGTTGTTGCTGTGATTACCTGTGGGGTCTTCAGCATAAATTCTTTGCCTAGGCCAATGTCTATTAAAGTTTTTCCAACATTTTCTTCTAGAATTCTTTTTTTTTTTTTCAGGTTAATGTAAGGGTATATACAGTTAGGTAGGATACATGGTTTGCATTTATTAGTAAAAGCCCGAGTTGTATCTAAGTCCCTCACCCAGGAGTTGTGCCATATTTTCCTGCATTGTATCCATTAGCTTGGAGCTTTCTGAGCTCCTTCCCTCTCTTCCCCTTTACCTCCTTCTCAAATTTAATTGTGTTTTTCCTCTCATGTGGGCCTATAGTTGAGTTTCATGCCTTAGGTTTAAGTCTGTTTATTCATCATGAATTAATTTTTTTGAGTAGTGTGAGGTGTAGTTTCTGTTTCAGTCTTCTACTTGTGGCTATCCAATTTTTCCAGCACCATTTATTAAATACGGATTCTTTTCCCCACTGTACATTTTTGGCTGCTTCTGTCAAAGATCAGATGGCAATATGAGGACAGTTTTATCTCTGGGTTCTCTATTCTAACCCATTGGTCTATGTCTCTGTTCTTGTGCAAGTACCATGCTCTTTTGGTTACTATAACCTTGTAGTATAGCTTGCGTTCTGATAAAGTGATGCCTCCAAATTTGTTCTTTTTGTGTAAGGGTGTTCTGGCTATTCAGGCTTTTTTTTCTGATTCCATGCAAATCACAGAATTTTTTTTTTTAGATCTGCAAAAAGTGACATTGGTATTTTAATGCCCTGATCACTTCGGGTAGTGCAGACATTTTAACAATGTTGATTCTGTAAATCCAGGAGCAGGATGACAATAAGTCATCCTATTTGTTTACATCCTCTGTGAATTCCTTCCTCAGTAACTCATAGTACTCCCTATAGAGGTCTTTTATTTAGAACTGGAGTCTTAAAATTTCCTCTGACAATTTCTTTCTTCTATACCACCACAGAATAACGGTAGTCAACAATAATACCTTATATAGATCCGAATACCTAGAACAAGGATATTGAATATTCCCAACACAAATAAGTAATTAATGTTTGAGATAATGGATGGGTGTTTTGATCTCATTACTATGGATTATGTGTAACAAAACATCAGTATACACCCCATAAATATACAATTACTATTTCTCAATTTAAAAAATGGAAAAAAGGAGACATTCTTCCCTACTATCTTTCTTTCTATGAAAGACTTTTAAACTTACTCTTGGGATAAGTTAATTCAACTTTTACACTCTGAATAAGTAGTAAATCTGGCAATAAGTGACTGGAATGCTGTGTTAGAGGATTATATGAGATTCTTTTGTAGTAAACAATGCCCCTGTTCTAGCACTATACATAAATGTACATAATCTCTTATAGAGTCTCAGACAAATTTTGCCTGACTTTATCTCAACATGGATAAAGGCAAAAACAAAATAACACAGTGGTTTGGAAAGTTGAGGTCATTGAATCATTACCCCAATGGATGACATTTGGAATAAAATGAGAAAAAATTTAAATAAAAACCAAAAAGATAAATTCTAAATTACACAAGCCTAAGAATACTTCAAAATGTATGAATTAAACAATGATTGGAATTTTTATAATTATCAAGTTAAAGAACAGTTTTCCTTCTAAAACCATTTTACTTTAAATGGTTGAGTGATCTGTTATTTTCTAGAGTAATATCAAGCTTTCTATTTGAGTTGGCACAAGGAAGCTTGATTTAGGACAAAGAGTCCTTTGGGTATTAAATTGTTTATCTTATCTCTCTTTTGATCCAATGTCAACCTGACCATGTGTCATAGGGACATGGAGATTAAAAAAATAAGTGCCACATTCTACACATGTCAAATCCATTAGCATATTCAACTGCTGACTTATGTATTGTCATCATTCCAAGGTATTATTATGTTCTGCAGAATATCAATTCCAGGTAGAAAAATAATGTACAGATATCACCCAAAGAGGCAAATCTTTGTGACAAAGTAAATCAATCAGAAAAAAACAAATTGTATTTCTCTTTAAAAGATACTTCCATGGAAGAAGTAATGTTTTCTTACTGTTTAATGAAAACAAAGCATACAGATCTTTGTAACTGAATCTTTTAAAAGTAACCCTGATTTTACTACACCAGCTAAAAATTTTAAAGAGCTCACTTTAAAACCACAAGTAATACAACTTTTGTAATAAGACTTTTAATAAACCTTCTACATAAGCAGGTTTCCTGTTCTAAGATTAGAAAGTTTGAAGACTAAATAAGTAATATTGATGATATTGTCTAACTACTTTACATTATACATGAGAAAACTAAAGTCTGTGTGCACTAAAATGATTTAGCCAAGGAAAAATAGTTACAAAGTGACCAAATCAGAATATCCTATTCTCCCAGATTCTCCTGTCAAAATATAAATGCGAAATGACTGGAAGAGAAATATTGACCCCTATATTTTTATATTATCATAATACCCAAGGAATTGTCTAATATTGTTGCATTGAAGGAGAAAATTCTGTAGAGTATATGTATGGTTCATTTTATTCTAGCCTCTGTTTTGGCCTTTTGACATTGAACCTCGACCACAAGATAAAATAATCTTTCCTCTGAAAATGAAGTATAATTGTTTAGCAGGGTACTCTGGGGGCAGCAGCCCACAGAGGAGCCTGATAAACTTCATTGCAGATGGCAATCAGGAACATGTTCCGTAGACAAGGCATTTATGTTAAAATGCAAGCTTGATGCCAGTTTGGGTGCTGATGTGGTGATTAGCAATGCACTTTTGCTAAAATATTTTCTCAAAAATTAAGTGAGTGAAATGTACACGTATAATTAGTGCCACACTGTAAACTGAATTGGACTGGGATGCATGGTGGTCATGTAATTATTTCTTTAATGCACAAGCCATCACTTTAAAATGTAACTACAATTTATGTTGAGTGGATTGGAAGATTTGGAAAAATAGATAGAATCTGTAGAGAACATGTTAGATTAATTGTCAACATTAAAAATTCTCTGTTACCTTTATCCTCACACTTAACAAGTATTTCTTTTTTTGAGACAGATTTTCACTCTGTTGCCCAGGCCAGAGTTCCATGGCTTTGGCCTAGCCCACAGAAACCTCTAACTTCTAGGTTCAAGTGATCTTCCTTCCTCAGCTTCCCAAGTAACTGGCACTGCAGATGCCCACCACACTATTGGCTAATTTTTCTATTTTTTGTTTTTTTTTTTTTTGCTTTTATTTATTTTTTTTATTTATTCTTTTTTTATTGTTGGGGATTCATTGAGGGTATAGGAAACCATGTTACACTGATTGCATTTGTTGGGTGAAGTCCCTCTTACAATTGTGTTTTGCCCCCAAAAGGTGTGGCACACACCAAGACCCCACCTGCCTCGCTCCTTCCCTCTCTCTGCTCTTCCTTTCCCCACCCATCCCTCATTCTTTCTCTCTCTGCTCTCCCTTTTAATTTTTCTATTTTTAGTAGAGAAAGATATCTCACTTTTGTTGAGGCTAGTCTCAAACTCCTGAGCTTAAGAGATCCTCCTATCTCGGCCTACCAGATTGATAGGATTACAGGCAGGAGCCACCACCCCTGGCTGACCCTGTGGCAATTTAAAATAGTAGCTACTTCATGAAATGGTTTTTGACCAATGTCACCAAATAGTAAAAGAAAAGAGAGAGAGAGAGAATGTTAAAAGTACTGACTTTTGAAAGCAATAGTGCACAGACTCAGAATATGCTAATATCAGAAAACATAACTCAGCAACAAAAGATAATAAAACAGAACATATATTTGGGAATATGACATGAAGTCATTTCCATCCTAATATTATATTCAGAAGTCAAAGTAAAAGGCAATGTCCTTTACCATAGCTGTCTACTTGATTGTTTAGGTGAAAATTTACTATGGTGGCTTGGGAACAATCTTCTTAATCCCATCTTTGTTCCTAAACAACATTTGAAAGTGGTTATCACTAAACCATAATTCAGTATCATGAATGCCATAAGAGGCATACCCAAGAATATCTGCAGAATTTCAACAGCCATTAACATGGGCTTTGCTACCTGAAGAGAATTTGTTTGCAAGAAGCACCACCAGTGTGAAAGCAGTATTTCTAAAGTGATAATTAAAATCCATTTCCATTTCATATCTAGGAGATTTTGCAATTCAAATCATTCTGCATTCATCCTTACACATTTATGCTCTGTTCACTCTTATTTTTACTCCTACCCACCCCTGCCAAGCACCAGATGCACATTAAATGTATTAAAATGGGTAATTCACAAATGTCATCTCTCCTTATCACTAAGGAGGAATGTTGTATTTTTCCTCACAAGTGTTAAAATAACACTTTAACCTCTAAACATCTCTCCTGGAGATCTTTTGTATTTTTATAGAAGATTATTTTAAAGTGTTTCCTAGTGAGGAACATTTTATTTGAGGACAAAATTCATTTCCATTTTTGTTTTTCAACATCTCGTATTGAGAACAAGTACAATAAAATCTCTGTAACTTGACTTCTCTAGAGACTGTAACAAACTGGTCAACATAACGAACTAGGCCTACTGCACTGACACATACCTGTGATGTGTGGTCCAGTCTATGAAAATTAGGTCAACTTAAGGAGGTGGTCAAGGTAGGGAGGTGGTCAGCTATGGACATTCTACTATGCTTAAAAAATATTTGTGAAGGGCTGCTTCGTTACTCAAAAGTTTAAAGATGTTGAAGAGGGCCAAGTGTATAATGTCAAAGATGAAAAAGACAACGATTCTGTACTCTAGTGTTGTATGCCAACACATGTCAGCATGAGTCCTTTGCTAGCTTTTCAAATACTGCAGCAAAATTAGACCCTTCAGAATTAATCTTAGAGCCATCTATAAGCTTTCACTTGTTCTGCTCAAAGATGTGTTGAAATCAGCACCAAGTTGTAATCAACCTGAGGTTTTATAAAAGTAAAGGAATTTTTTTAAAAAATCCTTGTTTTCCTCAAAACATAGGGAAAAGGGACTAATCTATGCCTCTGGAGTTAGAGTCCTCTGTCACTCATTCATATATGGTAGTGTGATGTCCGTGTGTGCTAACCACAGATTGTTGAATATATTTCAGAGACACACACTCAACTGATTAAGTCAAAGAGAATGAAGGTAAGACAGCACATTCTAAATGAATCCAACATTGCTCTGCTTTCTTCCTCAGACTCATCCCTTACCATGTTTTGTGCTCAGGATTGTTAATGATCAAAAGCAGTGTCTAAAACTTGGCATTTGTGTCTTGCCTCCGAAACAGAGACTATATCTGATTCCACTAGAATTTATAGCATAATACGGAGAATGACAAAAAAATGAGGTCTCAGAACTCATCAAAAGTCAATCATGGATGTCGTTATAAGCCATGCTAAAATGTTTCACTTTATCTTCAATTGAAAGATTTTAAGTATGGAAGTAATTTCAGATTTCTATTTTAGAAAATTCATTCCAGATTCTACACAGAACAGAGATTTGCAGAAGGCAAGCTGATTGGCAGGGAGATAAGTAAATGTAATGATAGATAAGAGACTTGGTGTTTGGGTGTAAGACTGATGAATACTGTCAGTGGTCAGGCATGTAGATCCTGAGTGGTAGCATGGTGGCAGACATTGGGTTGGATTGCCACATTTCCATAGTTCAATCAGTAAAGACGATGAACCTAAATGGATTCAGACAATTTATCACTCACACAAAAGAAAGCAAAAGCAGCATGCTTTAAGTTCCCTGTGACCCTATTCCTACAGAATAACACAGAACTTGATGGGCCAGACCATAGCACAATTACAGCATTGCTCTGCAATGGAAATGCCACCTCTAGAATGCAGTGAAGTGGTGGTTTTACACCCTGCACCTGTACTTAAGTCAGGGTGAGGGGTAAATTCAGGGAGCTCAATGAGAAACTGCCTTGTAGCAGCCTCTTACTGCATAGGGAGCCTCCCTGTAGGGAGGTGGATAAGAAACAGTCTCATGACATTGTTCAGAAGACTGCCTATCTTGCTGTATTGTAGGAAAGATCAAAAACATTCACTGAGACTTCAGTCAGTCTAAAAAGAAAAAGAAAATAATTCAAACATTTAATCAAAGAGGATGTACAGATTGCAAATAAGCACGTGAGAAGATATTCAACATCATTACTTATTAGGAAAAAATAGACTGAAACCATAATAAGATATAATCACACACCTTTAAAAATTATTAAAATTAAAAATGCATCCTTTTATTATATGGCAATAACAATTCTAAGTGTATATGCACTTAATAACAATGTCTTCAAAATATATAAGGCAAAATTTTAGAGAATTAAGGTGAAATAATCACAATTATAGTTGAAGTTTTTTGTTTTTTTGTTTTTTGCAGTTTTTGGCCGGGGCTGGGTTTGAACCCACCACCTCCAGCATATGGGACCAGCACTCTACTCCTTTGAGCCACAGGTGCCGCCCCATAGTTGGAGATTTTGACTCCCCTACTTCAGTAATTGATTATATAGATAATCTCTCTGTGTGTGTATACATGATCTGAAAAAACCATGCTTCAATTTCTCCTTGGCTAGTCCTAACCAGAAACATAGAAGGAAAGTCATTTAGGGAAATGTTGATGAATTTAAAGATGGCACATTACAAAATTCCCTAATTACCAAGAAAGCTGCTTGGTAATTAACTAATTAAGAGCAGCAATTAACCAATCATGGGAAACATTCTCCTGGAAGCCATTTGAATTTTAGCTAATGTCAGAAAGTCTTTTGGGAGAAAGGAAAAAAAATTATTCACTGGTTCTCATCAAGCATTGGGTGACTATTTGCCCCTCAGACACATTTGTAGCCTCCATTATAATGGGCTCCAAAATACACAACGGGACCTACAAATTTGTGAGATTAGGATGATCTTTATTCTTCCCAAAGAAAGGTAACACAAGCTTAATAAGTTATGGAATTCCCTTAAATATAGAAGCCAACTACAAACATTGAAAAAACTTAATATGAGAGAGTTAATGACACATATTGCCAGGCTCCCTGTTGTCACTAACCTGGAGGCCTAATTGATAGTAACAATCCCTCCTGCATCTTCCATTCAAGGTTTATCACCTTTCCATCAAGCTGGTCTTCAACACCTGCCTGATAGTCTATTACAGACCTTTATCCCAGAGAAATAAAGTCAAATAAATCCCTTATGTTGCCCTTGTTAGAACACGGTTATTGCAATAATACCATTTGTCATTATTATTGTTGGGGATAATGCACTAGGAATCTTGTAGTTTTCAGGTGTACTCACCCTCCCCATCATGTAGTATCAGTCAAACTTTTGTCATGGATCTCAGGATTGTATCAGTATTTAATTCTCTGCCCACCTGACTGTGGGCATGAAGAGCTCACAGTGGCCACACAGCCTCATTCTGTTCCTAAAAGAAAAGGTCCCTTCCTGGAAGCCAGGGTCTCTAATGTGGCTGTCATACAGAATGATAAGCACAAAATCTGTTAAGTGGAACATTTGAAGTGATGATGAGAGGGGGGCCAGTTATGCTTCTTGTTCTTGATATGCAGATGTTTGTCTTGACTACTAGAAAGACTGCTCCACATTGAGGCCCTTGGTACACACTTATACCACATCTTAACAGACAGCATCCTAGCCTCACAAGCTCTTCACCCCAAGTTGGCATATTAGCTAAAGTTTCAACAGGACAAGTTCTCCAGGGAGTTTGTTATACTGGGGCTTATGGGGTTCTCATTCTTCTGTTAACAACATCATATTATATGGAACCAAGAACGTCCAGAGACATTTTCCAGCAGAATAAATGTAACTGAAGCTCTTGAGGACCATATTATGTTAGAGAGTAGGAATGTTAACATAATCCAGGAGGCAAGAGAGTGGGTATATATTTTCATCCCTGCCATATGGAAGTGAATTCCTTGCTAATTTGGAAGAATGTATTCTTCAAATCAATTATTATATACCAAGTGCCCCAAATTGTGTGCACACATTCTAGCAAACTTATTGCACTTGACATAGCAGCTATGCTTGAGTTTACTACCATAGCTGCTAACAGTAGTAAATTGCTAGCCATCTCAGTTAGTTATATGGCTAACTTCACAGAAATCCACTGTCATCAATTTGGTTTTGTGGGGGCTCCATGTGGAAATAAATTGGAATAGAAATGAAACTGCCATACTTGAATCTTTGGGGCATTTGATGACAGAACTAATCTCTGAAATTCTCCCCAGTGTATGGTATTTCCTCTGATTTATTATTTTGTTTGGTCAAGGAAGGAGAAGAAATGGCCAAACTCTCCTCTGCATGATGATACCTTACTCTACAGATCAAGAACCAATGCAGTTTTGATCACTATCGATTTATAATACAGTTTCAGGTCTGGTAGCGTGATTCCTCCTGCTTTGTTTTTATCAGAAAGATTTTTTTTAAAAAGATAAAATGTCAACCTTAATAAAATCAACATGAATCATATGAACCAATTTACGTAAAATTATATGGTATGTATATAATTATACATGGAAAGAGAATTATGAAAGAACATTGACAATATTAATGATGTATTCATGGGTTGAAAGTTGTAGAGTTGCCTATTCACCCCAAATTAATCTGTAGATTCAATACAAGTTAGTAAACATCTCAGGAGGTTTGTGTGTCCAAATACATGCACACGTGTGTATGTAAATTGATTAAATTGATAAACTAAGTCTAAAAAATTTATAAAAATGCACAAGGCAATAATGGCTAAGACATTCTTGACAAAGAAAACCAAGGGCATAGGGCAGTGATTTCAACTGGTGGGCCATGAGAGGATCTTAGGTGTGCTGCAAACATTTTTAAAGATCATCACTTAAATTATTTTTGAAAGAAATTCAAAGCACAGTAAGTATATTCTTTATTTTACTCCTTTTTCTGATCAACATAATTTAAGTGTGCTGTGAAAGTTTAACTGTAGCTTCAAGTGCGCCATGAGATGAAAAAGGTTGAGAAACTCTGGCATAGGGGAAGGTGAGGAAGTGTCTTGCATGATCTAATATCAAGACTTAGGACTTACGAAGTTACAGAAACTAAAACAGCATCATTCTGGTGCAAAAGAATGGCAAATAGCCCCATAGAGTTGAATACAGTACGACCAGAAACAGACATACACACAAATGGAAACTTTATTTATGACAAGGGTGAACTGAAAGAAGGAGGAAATGACATGTTTTCAATAAGCAATAGTATGCCTATTGGATATCTGAGTATAGAAAAATGAAACCTGACTTTTGCCTCGCACCATACACAAATGTGAATTCCAAGTGGATTGTGGCTGTCAATGTTAAAGGTAAATCAATAAGGAGGCAAGGTTAAGAGAGTAAGCTTCTAGAAGATAATATAGGAGAATAGTTTTTACAACCTTGGGTAGAGAAAGATTTCTTAAATCTTATACAAAATTCACTAAGCGACAACACATTGATCTAATCATTTCTAAGGTCTGTCCCAAATCAGAAATTCTGAGGCTCCATGTCTTAGTCATATGGAGTAGATTTTAGATTGTTAAAGCAGGTGCATTGGGCAATGCCAACATCTATTCAACTCCTATCATGTGACAGATTCCAGGGTAGGCCCCACGGATACAGCAGCAAATAAGATACAGAAGTTTTCTACCCACAGAGAGTTTACATTTTAGATGTAAGGAGGTGAGGTTATTGATGCAGGAGGTAAAGTTATTGACTGAGAGGTGACATGATATATTTGAGAATTATCTTTTACCTACAAAGAAATGGAATTGCTGGGTAGTGTTGAGGTGAAGTTTGTAATCATAAAATTTCAAGTAAATATTGTAATAAGCTTGGAGGCCACCAATTTCTCCTCTGAGAAATGGTGGTAGTAAGCCTTCCTGATATCCTGTGATCCTATGAGAAACCCCTTGATCCTTTTTGGAAAATGCTTTCAGACCTGTGATCTTAGGATCTGTGGTGTTAATAAGTCTTGTAGCTAAGAAAGAGGGTGGCTGTCAGATCTAATCCAACTAGGAAAATGTCAGAGCAACCTAAGACTGGTTGTGTGGAGTTTATCTGTCCATTCACCCCCATCCATCTACCATGCATTCATTCATTCACCCACCCACCTACCCACCTACCCACCCACCTCCCCATCCATCCATCTACCCACCTGTCCACTCACCTATCCATCTACCCATCTACCCAACAGCCTGCCCACCCACCCATCAATCCTCCCACTCACCCATCCATCTGTCCCACTCCATTCAATAGGCCTCTTCTCGAACATACATTAGGTACTAGAACAATATCATTCTTGTTATTTGGTGATTATTTGGCAATTCAGTGAATAAATTTGTTCAACAAGTGTTTGTTGAGCATCAACTATTTTGAACTCTATGCTGAGGATTGTGCAGAACGTAAGAATGCAAAAGAAATTCTCTGTGCACTTAAGAAGTGTTCAATGCAGATGGGAAGGCTATTCGGTGTCACATTGTAATAATTTAGTATGGAAAGCAAGTGCTAAATCCTGGTGTAGAGGGCAGGAGCTCTGGGAGGGGCTCTGAGGAGGAAACGCTGTTTATACAAGCACAGCTCTGGCAGGGAGGCAGGGTTTGAGCCAGACCTGATTATCTCAGCTTTGGATGGGGGTGGGGGGGAAAGACCTCAAACTTGAAGAAATAGTGCAGTATTAGAGTGCAATCATAAACATAAAACATTAACATGTAATTCCCTTATGCTTTTGAAAAATTACTTCATAAACGCAAAGTAAAATATTTTTCCCTTTTTATTACCTGACAATTACATATTAAGAATTTCTTTTTATGTTTAAAAACATATGCAAGCCGGGGAAGGCAGACGCCAAAATGTAATTGCTTTCCTTCTATAAGAATCAGATGTCATTTTCTTCCAACTCAACTCTGAAAAGAGATAGGAAAAAGCAAATTGTTGTATACATTAAATTTGGAAACATCTGATAGCTTTCCTCAATTAAACTATTTAAATGGAAAAAGATTGCTGTACAGCTCTATCATATCCCACTGAATAAAACCTCAGCTGAGGCAAATTGGCAGTGGCAGGTACCAAATGCATCGGCCATAATGAGATTGGACAACCCAGTGGAGGTCATTGGTAATTGTTATTATATGCAATATTGCACTGTCAGAAAAAGAAAACCAACTACTTGGTAGCAGGCAGAGCCACTGCTGGGAACCACATAGGGTGGGAGTGCTTGTGGCCCCCTGAGCCAAGGGTGTCAGAAGAGCTGGAGCCCTCAGAATCTTGAACTTACTCTTCAAAATGCCTCCTTTGTGGCTGGCTGTGCACCTCAGCCTGTGAGGGGAAACCGCAGCATAACCTATCAGCAGAGATCTGCTTACCAGCCAGCTGAGAGGAAGGTCTTAGAGGGCAGCACCGAGGCAGAAGACAGGGCAGGGGAGGGAGGAACGAGGTGTTACAGAACCCTGAGATGGGAAGTGGGACAGAAATGTGTATTTGTTTTGGTTTTGCTCTGAGTTGACCCTGACTCAAGTTATTGGAAGTTTATTTTCTTATTCCATCAACTTTCTAGATGTGAAAGGGAGAAAAAAGAGTATTTGTGTGCTCTGCAGGGTTTCAGGTCCCCTCCTCAAAGTTCCAAACTTGAGAAAGAAGGGTAGGAGTTGGTGTGGCTGTCTGGGAGCTAAGCTCCTGTCTGTGGAGGCCTGGGCCCTGGGCCCTGCACTGGAATAGTCCAGATTAAGAAGAGAACAATCAGTGGCTGCCCAGTTCCATGCAGATGACAGCCATATGCCAACTGGTCTGTTGGATACACAGAAGTATATTTGACAACCACTAAGCCAGTTCCCAGGCAGCCTCACATCTACCCTCCTGCAGTGTGCATCAGCGCTCATCACGTGTCCTGTCCCCTAGATTCAATCATTAGGTCACTTTGAAACACGATGTGACTATTTATATGGGCCAACAACCTCAAAATGACTGTGACACTGCCTGAGGGCTTCCTCTCTGCTGCTCAGGGTTCTAGCATACTGGAGAACTGCATTTACCTGGTTAAAGAAGGAATGGGGGAAGACCACACATGGCCCAGGCTTCTGCCACCATGAGGCTCACTGGCTGCACTCAGAGTAAATCCAGCCAAAGCAACACCAGGGCGGAACTGCCTCCTGCTTGAGGGTGTTGACGCTGACTATGTCTCAGTCATTTCAGGCTATGGTAATGGAGCACCAGAGACTGGGCAGCTGAAACAACAAACCTTTATTTTGCACAATTTTGGAGGCTGGAAGTCTAAGATCAAGGTGCCCAGAGATTCAGTGTCTGGTGAGGGCTGTCTTCTTGAATTTTTTTTTTTGTTTTTTTTAACAGTCAGTCCCTTATCTCGCCGTATCTCTACATGGGAAAGAGATAGACAGAGACAAAGAAAGAGTGAGTTTGAGTTCTGGTCTCTTTCTTTTCTTATGAGAGACTAATCCCATCATGTGGCTTCACCCTCATGACCTAATTTAAACCTAACCAACTCCCAAAGGCCCCATCCCCAAATGCCATCACGCTGTGCATTAGGGCTTCAACATATGACTGTTGGGGAGACATAAACATTTCGTCCATAGCAGTGTCCATCCCAATTTTGTCCAAAGAAAGTAACAGGTAGGTAAATAACCCTGTTGGAAAAAAGAAAAATAAACTTAAAACCAAAGAGGAAATCTGGTTTCAGGATGGTGTCCTACTCCACCCTGGAGAACACTAGGTGAGATTCTCTGGTGTCATCTGGTCCTGAAACCCATTCCAGGTAGAGCCACCTCCAGGACACATCTTCTGCCATCTGGCTGTGCTAGAAAATTTCCTAGAGAACTTTGGGCAAAATTCATGGATTTCCAGGATCCACTTTTTGCCTATTAACTTAGATATCTGGGGTGGAGTTCAGAGAGTTGTAATTTTGCCAAATTTTCTGGAGAATTCTGAATCGGGTCCTCCACAGACAAGATCTATATATGGGAAACACTGAATCCCTGACATGCTTTGCTGGATGAATTCCTTACAAGGGAGCTCACATTCTACAAGGCACCATGTTCTGTTGTATGTCATGCTTAATTGCCACGAAGTTCTTCATGTTGAGTAGTATCTGATCCTGGGCCAATTCTATCCAAAGTTTTTGATCAGAAAGGATGTGTGTGTTTAATCACTCAGTCACTTTCTCCAAGTGACTACTCAGTAACATATCTCAGCAGAAAACGTTCACTTCCACTGGCTGATGGCCCAGTGTAAGGTCTGAGTGTGTCCTGAGGCAGGCATTGCACTCATGCACATTCATTCGGATGAAAAGCCTCCCTTCATTCATTCTCATCGAGTGCCTATTCCCTGCACTAAGAACTGGCGATAAACAGAAGAATCAGAGCACAAATTCTGCCCTGGTGGGACTGACAGTCCAGGAGAGAAGCCACGCACTCCTGTAACTCCTGCCCATCCATCCACATGACTGGGGTAAAGGACCATGGAGAAAGTTCAGAGGCTGGGAGTTAATCAGGGATGGCTTTCCAGAAGAAGTGATGGCTTGATGGCTACATATGAGTTGGATATAGGAGGTGATGTTACAGGTGGGGAGCAGGTGAAGCAGGGGCATCTGTTAAAAGAGCAAGGAGCACAGCGGGTAGCACAGATAGCCAGAGAGGAGGGTCCTTGCGCGCTCAGGTTTAGTCCTCTTGGTGAGGAAAGTCCTTAGCATCGAGTCCTAGATGTTAAGGCTGGGGAACTGCACTGGTGCAGCATCTGACATATCACTATCTCCATTCTAAAGTCAGTTTAAGCCTAATGGAATCATTGCTGATTTGTGCTACTCAATGGGCAGGGCCTGCTCCAGCTGCCCCAGCATACAGCTCCCTTTCCCCTCCAGTTGGCAGAAGTTTTTTCTCCCTTTGCCCTTCCTCTCTCCATCATTCACTCTCACACCTGAGAATATTTCTCCTAAGTAATGGGCCTGCCTCGTTAGTCCTACTTAATGTTCATCCGGTGTGGAACCAAAGGGTTCCTCTAGACCAGGCCCGCACACAGCTGTATGTGCAAAAGCCTGAACCTTGTGATTCCTGTTGCCTTGGGTCAGACAGCCACACAGCCAGTCCCCTGGTGTCTACTGGGTTGCCGGCAGTGAACAGGTCCAAGTTCTTTCTTGCAATGACTCTGATTGATAATAGGAAGAAGGAATTTTCTGGAAAGGTAACAGGTACTTCACAGAATTCAAGAGGAGGAGAAATGGTGAGGGCTCAAAGGGAGACATAGAATAGGGTAAGCCAGCAGAACAGTCTGCTTGAGACCCTGTGGCCAGTGTTGTTACCGCTGCCCACTGCTGAACGCTTGGCTCTGCTGATCCCTCTGTCCAGAAAGAACAACCCATGACTAAAGCATCCTTGGGTTACTTCCTCTAGAACCCAAATCTTGGCTCAAGGAGACATCGGACTGACCAGGTGAAGGCCACACCTCCTCCCAGAGCTCCCCGAGGAGAAAAGCAGGAGGCAAAGGAGTCACTCACACCCACAGAGTTAGCTGACTGCCCAGGACAGCACCCAGGACAAGGGCCCAGGTGTGTTCGGGTGGCTGAAGCAGGGCATTCCCATCAATCCAGGACAGCTCAGCAATGACTTCCTGAGCTCAGGCTGAAGACGGTGGCATGGTTGAGAAAGGTGCTTCTGGGAAGATTGAGGGAAAAGATGCTTCCAGTGGCTTGAGGAAAAGATTCAACTGTATAAAGGACAATACTATTATACAATGCCACCATCATCTGCCAAGGAGAGAGGACACCGCATAAGGAAAATTCCTTGAGTTTTGATAAGTGTCTTCATGCATTTGTATGTGCATACTAGGTTTGGGACTAGAGAAATACAAATGCTGGAGGGAGAGGACTTTGGAAGGTATAGGGACAAGGTTCTGGGCCCCCTAAATATTTACTGAAAAATCACTGACATGAGGCAGATTGAGTAATAGGAGAACAGACATACAAATTTATTTAATACATATATATACAGATTTACATATAAGTAGGGATCTTTGAAAAGAAGACCCAAAGAAATAGGGGAAATTGTCCATCTTTATGCTTAGGTTCAACAAAGTGTGGACAGCTGTGTAGAAATGTGATCAGACCAAAGAGGTATGATCTAATGCTAACAGCCTGAGTGCGGAAACTCGGCAAGGCCTGTCTGTCTAGATTCTTCTGGGCCTCTCTGGGCAGCATTTCTTCCTTCTGGGTGTGGGGCGGGGCCCTCTCTGGAATGGAGGTCTTATGGCCTACAGTCAGACAAGGTAGGTCGGATAATTTCCTTATGGCAGTTTTTACATAGAATAATTTTAGAGTTTGTGGCAGGCTTTAGGGAAAAGGGCTCTGTAACCCACCTTGGGGAAAAGGGATTCTAATTTCAAAGGCTAGTCTCAGGGAAGAATGGGACTGAGAAGCAGGAGGGCAGGAGAAGGAAGGTCAGGGAAAAACTTTTGCTACTGTAGCTTCATTTTGTGGGGAACTAGGGGGCAGTTGGAGAAGAGTAGGGGTGGGAAGGACCAGAGGTCAGACTTGAGGAAGGCTGTGACAACTCCTTCTGAGGGCAGAGGGGGTAAACATGGAGAGTTGGCTGCAAGGTGGCCATACCCATCCTGGCTCTGTCTCTCCAAACCCGTAGTGTAGCTGCCACATGATGCCCTATAAGGTGGGCTATTATTTTGGGGTCTGTCTTGTGTAGTCATCTGCAAATTGAGAAAGGGGCTTCATCTCCCATCTGGTTATTGGAACAGCTCCCTGGGAAGGTGAGATAATCCAGACAATGAACTAATTCAGGGGCAGGAAATGAGGGCCCCAGAGGCCTGTGGTGCAGTATGTGCTCCCGCAGGGTAGAGGCAGGGCCAACTGCTAGAGAGGAGTCTGGGAGACCCCTCCCCCCACCCCAGGTGGCAGATGGGTAGGCTGGAGAGTGGAGAGCTTGCAGAGCAGAGGGGCCACTTGCTAAGTTGGAAGGGCAGTGTGACATGGACCACCCTGGCTGTCACTAGGCCCCAGGTATGAAAGTGGTAACTAGAAAGTGTGAATGTTTCAGAGCTGGAGTCATTGAAGGTTGGGCTAAGGTTTCTAAACACTTTTTCTTAAAAGAAAAGGACAGATTTCACTCTGTCCCTCAGACCAGACTGCAGTGGTGCTATCATAGCTCACTGCAGCCTTAAACTTCTAGGCTCAAGCCATCCTCCCGCCTCATCTTCCCAAAGTGCTGGAATGACAGGCATAAACCACCTGTCTAAACACCCTTTTATGCAACAAGTTTCATGTTCCCTATGTTAAAAGATAAACTTAGGTCCGGGCAGCGCCTGTAGCTGAGTGGGTAGGGCACCGCCCCATATACCGAAGGTGGTGGGTTCAAACCTGGCCCTGGCCAAACTGCAACAAAAAAATAGCTGGGTGTTAGGGCAGTGCCTGTGGCTCAGTGAGTAAGGCGCCAGCCCCATATGCCGAGGGTGGTGGGTTCAAACCCAGCCACAGAAAAATAGCCAGGCATTGTGGTGGGCACCTGTAGTCTCAGCTACTTGGGAGGATGAGGCAAGAGAATCGCCTAAGCCCACAGGCTGGAGGTTGCTGTGAGCTGTGATGTGCCATGGCACTCCATTTTTTTTTTTTTACTGTCTCTCTAAAAAAATTGCCGGATGTTCTGGTGGGCACCTGTAGTCCCAGCTACTCAGGAGGCTGAGGCAAAAGAATGGCCTAAGCTCAGGAATTGAAGGTTGCTGTGAGCTGTGACAACGCAGCACTCAACTGAGGGTGATAAAGTGAGACTCTGTCTCTAAGAAAAAAAAAAAGAAGAAGAAGAAGATAAACTTAGGCCCATGGAAATTCTATTCTATTCTATTCTTAATTCTCTATTAAGTTTATTTGAACAGGCAGTGATTCATGAATTGGGCAATGCCAGACTGCAAGCAATCAGGCTCGTATCAAGGGGGTACAAGAGGCTTTTATAAGGTGTTAGAGGAAGCAAGAAAAATAAAATACACTTGATGTGTTAAAGCGGAAAAGTTTCTACTTAGAGGTTAGTTGGCCATTTCTGATTGGTTTAGCTTAAATTTTGTTTACAATGAGTTGGGCTTTGGTTTGCTTCCATAGGAACTTGAGGCACTAGAGTGTTCTCAGCCTAACACCTCCTCCCAGAGGTGTTAGGAATTCCCCCTCTATTCATTTTTAAAAATATCTACTTAGCCAAAAACCCTACACTACTCTTTGTCTTAGCTGTAAGTAATAATAATACGAGCAAAATTTTCAATAACACTTCCTATGTTCCAGGAACCATTCAAAGCACTTCACATATATTAATGCACAATATATCCCTTTGAAGAGGATTCTATTATAATCTTCATTTTGCAGATATGGAAACTGAGACTTAGTGATGGTCTTTATTCTTATCTTCCCTGGCAAGTGTGGGATCTCTGTTATAGTACTTTGCTACTTTTTTGTGTTGCATGCATTGTGGTGCATTAGGGTATATCTGTGATACTCATAGCAGAGTGTACCAGGCTGTATGTAGAGGGTACATACATACATGCAGTTACTGTTCATGCCTCATCTCCCTCTTCAAGGGGAAAACATTGTTTTTCATCCTTGCACCCCCAAACACCTTGCACAGTGCTTGGAGTCTATAGTAGAAGGTGTCCAGTGAATTTCTGTTAGAATGGTGGACTAACGATTTCTAAGCAGGGAGAGCAGAGCAGTCCGGATGGCCGACTGGAAGCAGCTTCCAAAAGAGGCTCCTGTCCAAAAGGAAAAATAACCTCCAGAAACTGCGCAATAAAGCTGAAGACTGGGAGCTCAGCTGAGAGAGAGAAGTGATAACTGCAGGTCACCTCTGCTGAGACAAGCTGCAACTCCAAGAAAGCAAGCTTCAGGTACCAAATTCATCTGAAAGGAAAAGTGTCCGTCCCCTCCCCCAAGAAAGCTGTGGGGTTTTTGCTTTTCTGTTTCCTTTCTTTTTTCTCTTCATTTGCTCCTGTGGATTTTCTACAGACAAGAGGTGAACTGTGGACCTCTTGTCTTACTCCATCGAAGAGTGCTATGGGAAGTGGGGTCTGTTTTCCCAGAGCGATCTTAATGTGACTCTGAACACTCTCTTGCTAGGCAGAAAAACTGAACTAAAGTTTTCCCCACCATTCTGAACTTATAGTACACCCTTCTCCCCTTACCTGATGAACCAGAAGCCTAACCCCCACTGAGACTGAGGGAGGAGGTTCTTGAGTAGCGCCCCTCTACCACCGGAACAAGCGCCCCACCAGCAAAAGACTCTGGGCGGGGCGGGGGAGGGGGGCCGCCGTGAGCCTCCCTCCAGCCAGGAACTCCACAGGTGACTGCACCGGCCCCGCACCCCTGACTGCCCAGCCCCTGCAGGTCTTCCTCCGGCCAAGGACTCCCCCGGCAACCACGCATGCCTGTGCCTGGCACCCACAGGGCCTCCGCAGGCTGGCACCTGGCCAGGAATTCCTCCGGCTGCCAGACAGCCCTGCACCACAAGCCTGCAGGGCCTCCACAGGCCTGCCTTCTGACAAGGACTCTGCCAGTGACTGCAAGGCCTGGCACTCCCCATCCACTAGGCTTCCACACCACCATCTTCTAACAGGGACTCTGCCAGCGACTGCGCCCCACACAGGTGGGGCCTCTGCAACACCCCCCACAGCCAGGGGCGCTGCTGGCAACCATGCAGCCCCACACCCCGCATATGCCAGGCCTCAGCATGCCTGCCTCCGGCCAGGGACTCCAGGAGCTGCTCAACCAGCATTCTCCCTCCAATACCCTCCCTGCCTCTGCACCAGCCCTGCCCATCTGGCAAGGGACTCCTGAAGCCATGGGACCAGGGCCCTCCCTCTGGAGCCCTCCCTGTCTCTGCATGGAGCCCTCCTCCAGGCCAGAGGATGCTGGAGCTGTGAGCTCTCTTTGCCAAAGTCACTGGGCACCTGGCACTCCCAGAACCATGTGCATGATCCCCCACCCTGCTGCTGGATCCGAGGGTGCCACACTCTGGAGCTGCTCCCGCAGCCAGAACTCCCTGGCTGGGGCAGTCCCAGAGGAGCTACATAGGGTCACTCACTACAAAGTTCCAGCAACAATAGAGTGATCCCACTGGGGTCTAATCTTGGTTTTTTTTTTTTTTTTTTTTTTTTTTTATATAATTTAAGCAAAAACTTTTTTCTTTTCTTTTTTTTTTATTATCTTTATCATTAAATCATAGCTGTGTACAATAGTGTAATCAAGGGGTACAATGTGCTCGATTCATATACAATCTTAACTATTTTCATTAACCTGATTAACATAGCCCTCCCAGCAAACATTCCCAACTCTGAGGACAGCCAGAGGCAACTATGAAAAACAATCATGGAGCAGAATCAACGTAAAAACTCTGGCAATATGAATAATCAGAGAAGATCAACTCCTCCAAGGAACGACAAGGCAGACACAGCACAAGATCCCTTGCATAGGCAAATGGCTGAAATGTCAGAAATCGAATTCAGACCTTGGATAGCAAATAAAATCAGCGGAATGGAGGAAAAGATGGATTTAGAATTTTAAGCAGTAATCCAAAAGATGACCCAAAAGATGTCTCAAGAATTCAATGAATTCAAAGACAAAATGACCAAAGATTTTCATACATTAAGACAAGAAGTTGCAGCCCTCAAAGATCTGAGAAATACAGAAGAATCCCTCAGTAACAGAATGGAGCAAGCAAAAGAAAGGATTTCTGACACTGAAGATAAAGCTTTCGAATGCTCCCAAACCTCCAAAGAGGAAGAGAAATGGAAGGCAAAAAGAGAAACGGAAGGCAAATGGAAGGCAGATCACTCTCTCAGAGAGCTCTGGGATAATTTGAAGAAAACCAATATTCGCCTTATAGGGATCCCCGAAAGTGATGAAGCGGCTTCACAAGACACAAAGTCTCTTCTTCATGAGATTATGAAGGAGAACTTTCCAGACATGCCAAGAGATTCTGAAATTCAGATAGCAGACAGATTTAGAACTCCAGCATGACTCAACCCGAAAAGACATCACCCAGACACATCATAATCCATTTCACTAAAGTTAATGTGAAGGAGAAAATTCTGAAAGCAGCCAGACATAAGAAAACCATAACCTACAAAGGGAAAAATATTAGAATAACTGCAGATCTCTCTGCTGAAAACGTTCAAGCTAGAAGAGGGTGGTCATCGACATTTAATCTCCTAAAACAAAAGAAATTTCAACCCAAGATTCTGTATCCAGCTAAACTGAGTTTCATTTATGATAGAGAAATTAAATACTTTAATGACATCCACATGTTGAAGATTTGCAATAACTAAACCAGCTCTCCAGGATATTCTCAGACCTATCTTCCATAATGACCAGCATAATCCTCCACCACAAAGGTAAACCCATTCAAAAACTTTTGATCAAATTCCAACTTCCACAGTCGCAAAAGGATTAAAAATGTCCACCAGACTTTCAAAAGGCTTATCAATATGCTCAATTAATGTGAATGGGTTAAATTGTCCTCTAAAGAGGCACAGGTTGGCTGACTGGATACAAAAACTCAGGCCAGATATCTTCTGAATAAAAGAATCTCATCTTACCTTAAAAGATAAATTTAGACTCAAGGGGAAGGGATGGTCATCTATATTCCAGGCAAATGGAAAGCAGAAAAAAGCAGGTGTTGCAATCCTATTCGCAGATACAATAGGCTTTAAACCAACCAAAATAAGGAAGGATAAGGATGGACACTTCATATTTGTTAAAGGTACTACTCAATATGATGAGACTTCAATTGTTAATATTTATGCACCCAAACAGAATGCGCCTCAATTTATAAGAGACACTCTAACAGACATGAGCAACTTGATTACCTCCAGTTCCACAGTAGTCAGAGACTTTAACACCCCTTTAGCAGTGCTAGATAAATCCTCCAAAAAGAAGCTAAGCAAAGAAATTTTAGATTTAAACTTAAGCATTCAATATCTGGATTTAACAGACAGCTACAGAACATTTCATC
>CAUYRH010016900.1:0-11008 GCA_963574655.1 Perodicticus potto | reverse complement strand
ACCATGGAATATTACGCAGTCTTAAAGAAAGATGGAGACTTTACCTCTTTCATGTTTACATGAATGGAGCTGGAACATATTCTTCTTAGCAAAGTATCTCAAGAATGGAGGAAAAAGTATCCAATGTACTCAGCCCTACTTTGAAACTAATTTATAGCTTTCGTATGAAGGGTATAACCAACTATAGCACAAGAATATGGGGAAAGGGGCAAGGGTAGGGAGGGGAGGAGGAAGTTGGGGTGGAGGGAGGGTAATTGGTGGGGCCACACCTATGTGCATCTTAGAAGGGTACAGGTGAACCTTACTAAATGCAGAATACAAATGTCTTCATATAATAACTGAGAAAATGCCAGGAAGGCTATGTCAATCAGTTTGATGAAAATAGTTCAGATTGTATATGAAACCAGCACATTGTACCCCTTGATTACACTATTGTACACAGCTATGATTTAATAATAAGACAATAAAAATATATATACACATAAAAGATGCCATCTCAACACAATCTATTCTAAAAGTATAAATGGCATTGATCATAACTAATAAAGTGCTGATTAGTAGTATTAATAAATTGAATAAAAAGTAATAGCATTATGAAAAGACAATTTATTAAAAAAAATCTAGTAGAAGAAAAGTACATTTTAATGGAATGTATTTGAGATCTGGGGAAAAACTTCCATAAATGAGCATGGTCAAACAGGAATTATAGAATACATAAAGATTAACTCTCTAGAAAAATCATAAAGAAAAAGAAATAAAAATATGAGAATGTGGCAAAGAATCGATTATTTTAAAAGATCAAAGTATTATTTTGAGGAAAATAGTTAAAATAGGATGGAAAGAAAGTAAACAAATGCCAGTACTGGAATGAAATACTTTATATTTGAGACACAGACAGCATTTAAGAAATATCTTTGAAACACTCCAAAATGTACTATATTTTTTAGTTCCAAAAGTTTCTAAGCAATAAATGACAATTTTACATTGAAAAGTTCTTCATTTCAATGAAAAGTCATGTTTATGATGCAGAATTTAAAAATATATATATACAAACATAATAAAGATTTAGTTAGTCTTGTTACTACTGATAAGAAAATTGTGCCACAAATGTGAGCATAAAAACATCTCGGGAGTAAAACTCTTGAGCTCCTCCAAATGAGCACAGGTTAACCAAATAAATAGTTCATTGCCCATAGCATTAAAAGTGTATCAACTTTCAATAAAATCAATTTTCAGAAGTTAAAAAGTCAAGAGCTACACTTTTGCTTTTTCCTTACATCTATCATATCCCTGAGTGGAGTAGCCAGTTGTGTAAAAGGGAACCTAAGCCGAGACTACTCAAGATTCTAGAGTGTAGGAAACCTGCCTCATCAGTAGGAAGTATTGTTGTCTTTCATGAATCAACATGTATTTTTATAGAGGAAAACCAAACAGATCTAAAATCATATCCTGTTTTCAGGAGCTAATAATCCAGAGACACACATAGGGAGAAAAATTAAATGTAGACATTAATAAATCATAGTAGAGATAAGAATTGCTTAAGTCCATGGATGGGCTTCAAAGAAAGATCAAGAAAATTATTTATTTTACAGAATGTGGAGTTTAAGTTTGACTTTGTAAATATGCATAAATTAGATTGAAAAGAATTTAAAAAAAAAAAACATGAGAGAGGAATAAAATGCTTCAGAATTAGCCATACCTATTCTCATAAGATAGTGAAGATGAAAACCAAGAATTCGTTTAAGAAATAATAGGAAATAGGGTATTCATAGGATGGAGAAAAATTGTGGAGAGTTTTGAAAGAAACATAATACAGTGTTGAAGTCAGTAAATAAGGTTTTAATATCTATATTTATTTATATTATCCTGAAAACAAACCTAAAGTGTCAGGATAAGGGGCTATTATTACTTACAGCAATAACACCATCACTCTTCCATGACTGTTTTATCCCTTCCAGGGAGATGGAAGAGAATCGGACAGCCCCTGTAAGTGCCCACAGAGGAGAGGAAGAAGAAGCCCAAACCCATGATTTCGAAGCTTGTAAAGGCTGCGTGCTGTTTTGCTTCCTTCCTAGAGAGGAGAAAAAGACCTTTGCTCCATCATGTTTTATGGTCCTGTGGAATGTGAACAGATGGCTCTGTGGCTCCAGGTTTTATCCTGCTTGGAAAAGTAAACACATTTAGAAATAAATCCTTAATTCTCTCCAAAGGTTTCTCATTATCTATCCAGTCATCTTTTATTTTCTCTAACCCAGGCTTGTCCTCTAAGTCAGGTTCCAGTTTTCTTTGCTTAGAAATCCCAAAGTATGCAGAACCATGAAAATATCCACTGCGGACAATGACAGGACTGAGTTTGAATTACAGATCCATCATTTACTAGCTATGTGCTTTTGCACAGTGATTTAATTTTTTTCTCAAGCTTAGTTTCCTCAATTATAAAATAAAAAATATTAAAGATTTCACTTAAAAGTTAGATTTTTCTAAGTTTTTAGGAAGTTAAGAGTTATATGACGTAAATTACATAATGCCTATAAAGAACTAAGCCCATGGCCTAGCTCTCTACTAAGGGCATAATCCTTGTTAGCTATAATTATTTTGTTTTTAAATCCAGGAAGAAGTCTCTCAACGTTCTATAATTAAAATTAGAGAATAATTAAAAAGTGTTAAACCTGAGCTAAAAGAAAATAATTTATGCACAGTTATTAAAAGCAAGTCTCTGAAATGAGGTAGTCCCGGGTTTGGGTTTGAATCCTAGCTCTGCCATTTACTGTCTGTATGGCCTTGGTGGTATCACACAGACTCTGAAGTTTTATTTCCTCATATTTAAAAGCTTGATAATGATACTTATCTCATGGAAGTGTTACAAGAATTACATGAGGTACTGTTTGAAAGCATAAAACTTGGTATACTATTAAATTCTCTGAATATATTATTTTATTGTCATTGTTACAACTGTTATTGCCATGATAAAGAGTGGGATTTACATGTAAAATTTAGTCCAAGAGAATAGCCACTGGGGTCTTGTATTGGTGCCTGAAGTTCCATGGAATTAGAGAAGATGAAGCCTGTCTAGAGTGTAAGGAACTTTCTGAATATCTCTACGTGCCTCTACTCTAGAAAGGGTGTCAGTCTTTATAAACAATATTTCCCTTGTATTTTCCCAAACAAGAGAGGTCTGAGCTTAGTCAGGGTATAGAGTTGACTATTGGACCAATATTGTTCTTTGTAGTCTAGTATATTTCTAAAAACATAGAAAAAAACAGCCAAAAAATGAAGTCATTATATCTAATTTGAATGGACCCAAGTAAGTACGAATAAGTAAAGGAAAAACTAGAAAAGAATTTTTCATCTTTTTCTGTGAAGTGATTATATATTTTACTATTTTTTAAACACAAAGAAATAAATCAGGCATTATGAGTGTTGAAAAATAGGGATAACCTAAAATAATCAAATGTTTCAAAGTTATGTAGGAAATAAAACAAGAAGCAATATAACTTTTAAAAAAACACAATGGGTGTTATGCATTCAATTGCTTAATAATGTATATAAGTTTCTAAAAGTCTTTGTAAATAAGTTCAATCAGAAATGAAAAAAAGGAGACATTATGACTAATACCACAATAATACAAAATATCATCCATGACTAGTATGAAAATTTCTATGCACTTGAACTAGAAAACCTAAAGGAAATGTATAAATTCTTGGAAACACACAACCTTCCAAGGCTGAATCAGGAGGAAATAGAAATCCTGAATAGATCAATAATGAGGGGCAAGATGGTAAATAAAAAAAAAAAAAACTTCCTTTGCCAAAAAAAAAAAAAACCCAGCTGGACTCATAGCCAAGTTCTACCATAATTACAAAAAACTAGCACCCACTCAACCAAATATGTTCCATATCCTTAAGGAGAGATAATTCATATGAAACCAGAGTCACCCTATTATCAAAGCCAAGAAAGAGCACTACAGAAAAAGAAAACTGTAAACCAGTATCATTTATGAACATAGATACAAAAACCCACAACAAAATAATAGCAAGCCAAATTCAATAGCATATCAAAAAGATAGTTTGCTATGATGAACTGGGTTTCATCCCAGGGAGGCAAGGATGGTTCAACACACACAAATCAACAAATGTGATCCACCACGGAAACAGAAGCAGGAACAAACACGACATGATCATCTCAATAGATGCAGCAAATGACAACTGACAAAATACAGCACCCCTTTAAGGTAACAATCCCCAACACACTAGGAGTAAAGGCAACACACCTCAAAATAGTAAAACTTATATACAAAAATCCACAGCCAACATCATACTGAATGCAGGAAAGTTGAAAGAATCCTCTCTCCTCCCTAAGAACTAGAATAAGACAAAGTTGCTCACTGCCAACACTTCTAGGTACTGGAAGTCCTAACCGAGCAATCAGGCAAGAGAAAGAAATAAAGAATATCCATGTCAGGAAAGCAGAGGTCAAATCACCCCTGTTTGTAATTGGAATAATTTTGTACCTAAAAAACCATTAAAGACTCCACCAAAAGACTCTTAGAATTGATAAATAACTTCAGCTAATTCTCAGGCTATACAGTCAATGTACATACACCAGTAGCATTTCTATATACTAATAACATTTAAGCTGAGAGTCAAATATAGGACATAATACCAATTACAATAGTGCAAAGAAAGTAAAATACCTAGGAATATACAACAGGAATAACAAGGGAAGTAAAAGATCATGAAGAACTACAAAACACTGAAAAAAGAAATCACAGATGACACTAACAAATAGATTAGCATCCCTAGCTCAAGGATTGGAAGAATCACATTGTTGAAACATCTATACTGCCCCAAATGATTAATAGATTCAAGACAATTCCCATCTAAACACTAGTGTCATTTTTCACAGATCTAGAAAAAAATAATCCTAAACTTCATATGGAATCAAAAATGAGCCTGAACAACTAAACTAATCTTAAGCAAAAAGAAGGTATCTGGAGGTGTCACATTACTTGACTTCAAATTATACTACATGGCTATATTAACTGAAATAGTGCAGTGTGGTATAAGTGTGAGAGAAGATATAGACCAAGGGAACACAGTAGAGAATCCAGAAATAAAACCAGATAATTACAAACAACCAATTTTTGACAAACCAGACAAAAACATACATTGGAGAAATGACACAATATTTAGTTAATTTTGTTAGCAAAAGTGATAGCCACGTGCAGAAGAATGAAACAGGATGCTTATCTCTTGTCATATACAGAAGTGAACTCAATATAGATTAAAGACATAGTGCAAGACCTGAAGCCACAAAGTTTCTGGAAGAAACCTAGAGAAATCTCTTGTAGATATTGGCCTAGGCAAAGAATTTATGACTAAGACCCCAAAGGCAAATACAACATCAACAAAAATAAATAAACGCATGGCACTTAATTAAACTAAAAGGTTTCTGTACAGCATAGGAGGTAATCACAAGAGTAAACAGATAATCTATAGAATGGACGAAAAAATTCTCACATTATACATACAACAAAGGACTAATATCCAAGTATCTACAAAGAACTCAAACAAATCACCCCCATTAAAAAGTGGGCAAAAGACATGAATAGAGTTTTTTCAGAAGAAGATATACAAATGGCCAATAGACAACTGAAATATTTCTTAACATCACTAATCATCAGGGAAATGCAAATTAAAAAAATTACAAGTTACCACTTTACCCCTATCTGAATGGCCGTTAATAAAACATCAAAAATCAACAGATGTTGGCTTGGATGCAGTGTAACAGGAAAGCTTATACATTGTTGGTGGGACAGTAAAGTAATACAACCTCTACAGAAAATAGCACAGAGATTCCTAAAAAACTGAAAGCAGACCCACCGTTGGATCCAGAGATCCTACTCCTGGATATTTATCTACCCAAAGGAAAAAAATCATTATATAAAAAAGATACCTGCACCCAAATGTTTCTGGCAGCACAATTCACAGTTGCAAAGATGTGGAAACAACCTAATTGGTAAGTAAATAAACAAAATGTGACACACACACCCCCCACAGAATACTACTCAAACAGAAAAAAGAATAAAATAATGTCATTTGCAGCAACTTGGATGGAACTAGAGACTATTATCCTAAGTGAAGTACCTCAGCAATTGAAAAACAAGCACCACATGTTCTCACTAACATGTGGGAGCTGAATAATGGCTATAACTGGTCACAAAGTGGTGTAACAGACTTAGGAAATTAAGACGGGGTTGGGCCCTGGGGGACTTGGAAGGGAGTGAGGGATAAAATCTTTCTTATCAGGTATAATATACACTTATTCCAGGGATGGTCACTGTAGAAGTCCTGACTTCGGCATTAAACAATTCATCCATGTAACAAGAACACTGCCTAATTTTGTAAAATAATAAATAAATAAATAAATAAATAAGTAAATAAATAAATAAATAAATAAATAAATAAATAAATAAATAAATAAAATGGTACTGTTCCACCACTCTCCTGGTGACTCAATCACATTTTAACCATCTGAAATGTTCCTTTTGTCACAGAGTCTTTTTATTTTAAGTTAAGTCAAAAACGAATTAAACATTATCACTTCATGGTATTACTACACTAAGGTAGCAGGAAATTATACAACATAAGTCCCTTTTCAAAGAAGTTAAATGGAACCCTTATTTTAACAATCATCTCAATCCACGCACCATTTGTAAAATTGATTCTGACCTTATCAGACTCAACCATCTTCAGATCTGGATAAACAAATTCAACTCTTAATGTTGCTGATAGTTTAAACTTAAGTTTCATAAGCTCTACCACTTATTTGCCTTTGCTTTTATACTTGAAAAAAGGATACTCAACACACAGGTATAGTTTAATGTGCAAATATATGTTAATATCCAGTTGTGCTTTATTATATGTCAATTGCA
Organism: Perodicticus potto; assembly: GCA_963574655.1. NCBI lineage: Eukaryota > Metazoa > Chordata > Mammalia > Primates > Lorisidae > Perodicticus > Perodicticus potto. The sequence continues at coordinate 4,074 of CAUYRH010016900.1, read as the reverse complement.
TATAACTTTGTCTCTAGCCTCATCTTAATATTCAGGTCTTGTTTTTTCTTTGACTAGTATTTTTTTTAATGTTATTATGCTACATGTATTTTTGTAATTCACTTTGTTTCGGAACAAGAAATTTATGAATGTTTGTTTGTTGCTCTAATTCAAGCTCCAACATTTTTGTAGAGGCACACAAAACCATGCAACAATAATGAAGCCCTCTCAGCAAGAAACCACCATAGGTCAACATGAACATAGCTGTGAGACACTGATATACCAAAGTCATCAAACCTTACTGAGTTGTTTGTACACTGCTGCCACCCAATGTAAGCACAAGCTGGCAAGTTTGCAAACTTAGTTGTCAGACTTCATAGATACCCTGTAGCAGCTCATATAGCCTATGGCTAGGAGGAGTGAGAGTTATAAGAAATACCTGTATAGCTCAATAATGGAACACCTTGGTGGAAAGGGCATGGAGAGGGATTTAGCTCTCCTAACAAGCATGAGAGATCACAGGATGAGAGCAGTGGTGAATTGGCAGTCTCTACACCTGTGGTATTGAGAGGCACGAGATCAGCCTTATATTAGGCTGGAGGAGAAGGCAGTCAAGGAGCATGCGCATTCTATCACGGACCTGCTAACTCCGACTCTGTCTCCTTTTCTGCCTGCAGAACACTAGCATGGCATCTCTCTGCTGAAGATCACTAAGCTCTGCTAAAACTAAGATCTATAATACTAAGAAGACTGCTTTATTCTCTCTAAGACACTCTCTCTCTCTTTCCAGCTGAAGTAGATAGCCCTCAGGCACCTAAGAGTCCTGAGCAAGGTAACTTAGCAGTCCGTGTCCAGAACCTAGTTAAACCAGCATGGAGACCTGGCCAGGCCTGGCCCTGACAAATGGTGTCAGAAGTAGGATATGACAATACCCTTCTGTAATAGGTAAAGTAATGTCATCCTAAAGCTATTCACATCCTAATCTCCCAAACCTGAATATATTGCCTTACATGAGAAAATGGAATTTCTAGAGGTGATTAAATTGAGGATCCTGAGATGGAAGGATTCTCCTGTATTACCCAAGTGGGACCAATATAATAACAAAGGTCCTTATAAAACCATAATGAGAAAAGATGCAACAACAGACAGAGGTCAGAGTAATGCAATTGCTGACTTTGAAGATGAAAGAGGGCCATGAACCAAAGAATATTGGAAGCCTGTAGAAGCTACAAAAGACAGAGAATGAATTCTTGCCTAAGTTCTCCTAGTGGGACAAGACCATGCTGACACTTTAATTTTAACCACGTGAGATTCCCAATCTCCAGAAGAGCAAGATAATAAATCTGTATTCTTTAGGCCAATAAGTTTGTGGATGTTTGTTACAACAATGATAGAAAACTAACACTTTACTTGGCATTTCCATTTTCTTACTTCCAATTCCCTCTTATTCTTCACTCCAAATAGTCATTCATGTCCCCCAATCCACTGAGAGTGTTCTTATCAATGTCAATGATGACCTTTACATTGCCAAACCTGTTAGTCAATCTTCATGTCTTATCTTTTCAACCCCTGAGCAGAATCTTTCACATTGGATCACAATGTCCTTGAAACATTTTCTCTCAATGGCTCCCAGGACAAGATGTTTTCCTGGTTTTTCTCCTCCAGCTTCTCAATCTCTGATGCAGAATATTCTTCCTCCTCCAATGTCTAAGCATCAGTGCTGGCTTCGGAGTTTAATCTTTAAGCTTCTTATCTATACATTCATCCCAGGCAATCTCATAAGTTATTATAAATTTGAATATTATATGTGGCATTATAATGTCTAAACTTAGTGCTTCAGATATACAACTACCTATTTGAAATCTCTTACATTTTTCGTAGGTATCTCAGATCTAACATGTCTACAACCCGAATGTCAATCCTTTTTTCTTTGCCTTTTTCTTCCCCTGGAGGTCAATCTCAGGAAAGGATGCCATCATTCACTGAGTTGCTCAAGCAACACCTCATGGTGTTTCTCACACACACTTCACATCTGAAGATCCCTTTAGCTCTTACTCTGCACAAGTAACTTCTCATCCAAATTTGCATTTCAGACTTCTGTTTTTTTGTTAGACTGGAGAAATTAAAACACTGCATCTAAGAATTGTGGAACATTTTCAAATAATCTAATATACATAAAATTGCAATCCTAGACTGAGAAGAAAAAGATAATAGGACAAAAATATTTGATAAGGATATCAACCCACACATTCTAAGAATCGCTAGTGAAACACTAGCAGGATAAATGCAACAAACTCATGCATACCGAATCAAACTGCTGAAAATTGAAGATTAAAGAAAATGTTTTAAAAACAAATATAGCCAGAATCACACAATAAATGAAGAAAAAAATTATGTCTAACTTCTTAACTTCTTCCTAGAAATAATAGAAGCCAAAAGACAAGAGACTAAATCTTTAAAGTAGTAAAATTGAAAACAAATTAACTTACACTCCTATGTGAAGAAGAAACATTCTTCTTTCTATTTTTATTTTTTAATTGATACATAATAATTGTGCATATTTCTAGGCCACACAGTGATGTCCTGACACATATAATTATAGTGATCAGATCAAGGTAATTAACATATCTTTCATCTCAAGAATTTATACTATTTTGACATATATATCAAGGTACTTTGGGGTACTGAGCTCCATAAATTATAACACTTATCTCTCAATTATTACATTCTACCCAATAAATACTCACAGTCTACCTACAAACACTCACTCAAGTACTTTATGAGCAAAATAAGAACCTTAAGAACACAGCTATGTCTTCATTTACCTTGCTCTTGAACTACTAATCCATATGGATTTGAGACTCCAGAGTGTTAGCATGAATAAATAATAAAAATTCCACTTTGTCAGAGTTCATCACACATTTCGAGTTTTATTCTTCACCACAGCCATCCAGCCTACCTAGCAAACACAACCATCAAAATATAGCCTGACCGTGCCCAAGGCCAACTTTCTCCATATCTGCTACCCCAATCTAACAGACCTTCGTCATGTGCCTGAACGTCTCTGCGATAGTTTTCAATGTGATCGCCTTACTTTTACTCCTTCCATTCTCTTAGTCTATCCTTCTGCTATTCTAAATAAGCCAATCGGATTGTGTCCCACATACTCCCTGCACATTATAGAAACCTTCCTGTAAGTTTCCATCACACTTAAAAATAGAGACCTAAGTGATGAAATTATAAATATTTAATAAGCAAAGCAATAGTACCACCCACCCACCTCATGCTGCTGAATCAATCCTGAGGAAGGGATCAGAGTACCTGCCAAGGCAGGGAGAAAATAAAGGGCTCTGAACAGCTAGTTTAGTCGGTACTGTGGACACGTGTCAATATTTGAATAATGAGTTTTATTGCACCAGTGCAAGCAGACTGAACTCATATGGCTTGTGAGGCTCTATATATTCTGACCTCAGATTTCCTCTTTGACTTCATATTCTCTCCTTCATTTCCTTTCCCAAGCTCAGGTTATGCAGGTCTTCTCAGAAAACATGCAAAGAATATGTGGCCTCAGGGCCTTTGCACTTGCAGTTCCCTCTCCTGGGAAGCTTATGTTGCACATGCCCTCATTACATAGGTTCTGTACTCAGATGTTCCCTCCTCTGACGGATCAGAGACAACTCTCTTGATCAGCCCACATACAAGGACAGGTTCTCCATTCTATCTCCTTACCATGCTTTGTTTTTCTATGTAGCCCTTATCACATCCTGATACTATTTACTGCTTCTCCCACCTAAATGGAAAAGCAGGGATTTGGCCAGTCTTATTTGCCAAGGACTCACTAGTACATAGAGTAGTTCCCTCTGATCCCCCATTAAGTGTTTTGTGTACATCTCAGGTGAGCCCTAGAAACACTTCAAAGATGTTCTCATTCGACTCAGGAGAGACAACATTCCTTTTTTTTTTTTTTCTTTTTTATTAAATCATATCTGTGTACAATAATTCAGTCATGGGGTACAGTGTACGGGCTTCAGATACAATCAGAGATATTTTCATCAACCTGATTGTGATAGCATTCAAGAGACTTTCTCATTACTT
>CAUYRH010016897.1:0-20435 GCA_963574655.1 Perodicticus potto | reverse complement strand
CCTTAGCCTTCCCTCGCCCTTGAAGACAGGTAGCCCGCCCGGAGTCAAGGGCGCGGGCAGATCTGTCCTTCCCTCGAGTCCCACGACTTTCACGTTTGTCACGTACCTCACATCCTTCATGACTCTCACGTGCACCCTAGCCCTAAAAAATGTATAAAAGAAAGGCAAGAGATTGGGTCGGGGGTGGGGGGCTCGGTTTTTAGGACACTAGTCCGCTGAGTCTCCCGGCCGGAATAAACTCGCTGCTTCCTCTATCGACTGGTGCCTGGAGTCTTCTGTCTGCGTCGGTTTTCCTGCTACAGTATAATGCTAAATATCTACAAAAACACATCATTGGGCAACACCTGTGGCTCAGCAAGTAGGGCACCGGCCCCATAGACTGAAGGTGGCGGGTTCAAACCCGGCCTCAGCCGAACTGCAAAACAAAAAAATAGCCGGGTGTTGTGGCGGGCGCCTGTGGTCCCAGCTACTCGGGAGGCTGAGTCAAGAGAATCAGCTAAGCCCAAGAGCTGGAGGTTGCTGTGAGCTGTGTGACACCATGGCATTCCACCGAGGGCCATAAAGTGAGACTCTGTCTCTACAAAAAAACAAAACATATCACTGACCTTCTGTTGGTAGGACTTGTCCTTTGGGGTTTTTGGTTTGAGTTCCCTAGTGGTAAAGAATCCGATTCCTCCATTTACACACACACAAACACACGTGTCCCTGGGCATACAAGGCAGTTTGGGCCGTGAACTACGTCAAGCAGCCAAACCCACAAGATGCGGACTCTCTGTGCTTCCCGAGTGTTTGTCACATCTGCCGTGACTCAGTTGCATGGGTGGCGGTTGCACCTCCCCCACTTTGGGCCACCTTCAGAGGAACATGCAGAGAAGCCTGGGGAGCGGAGGATGTTGGGAGTGGAAGCCCAGCCTCCCACTTGGGTTCTTCCTGAAGCTTCTCTCACTCCTTGTGTTTGTAGCCCCCCATGTTGGTTCTGCAGTTCTTGCTGTCCGTCACTTTATCTCTCATTTCCACATCATTTCTCTGCCTGTTTTTATCAATAGGTATTTTTTCCCTCCTCTTCTATACAACACACAGCCCTAGAAAGGATATTACAACATCACTTTTTTAGTTCTTGGTTAGTTACTTCAGTATAGAATGAAATAATAAATTTTGGTGAGTTTGAGACGTCACAGGTATTACTCATCCTCAATCTTTTAAGGCTAGCATTATAGTTCAGACATAGAAGGATTTAAAATTAATCACATAGCACTTTAATTTAAAAAGTAGCACATCTACTTCTAGCTATTTGCAATTGGATTTACTGTCATTTTTCCAAAAGAGAAAGGAAATGAGCATTTGTGAGTATTGAGAAGACACTTTTCCAGAGGTGTCTTGTATTCTATAATCATTTCAAAGACCTTGGGAACTGGAGTATTATCTTCATTTTCTAGAGTGGAGGAAAGTCTGAAGCCATTAGATGCCCAATCTAGACTCATGCAGCTGCCAGGAGGCACAAGTGGGATAGAATGTGGGTCCCAGCACCCCCATCCCCAAATCACATTACCTGTGACTGTGAGGGCACCTTTGCAGTTCTTCAATCTCATATCCCTTTTCAGGGATGGGGTCCCCACAATGGGACCTGCTGTTTTACTAAGCATCACTTGGTTTGAAGTTCCTAGTAAAGACTAACAACACTGGTTGCTTACTTGGCACCAGGCACCTTTTAGCACTGGATGTCTATTATCTCACTGCTTAATCCTCTTACTGACTCTGTGGAATTAGTAAGCACTGTTACCCTTGGAATTATTATTTGCAGGCGAGGACACTGAAGCATAAGATGGTTAAACAACTTGTCTAAGGCCCCATAGTACCCCATAGTAACTCACTACCTGACTAACTAGTTAGAAAGGCAAAATTCGCCTCAGGCCATCTGCCCTCCACACCCACATTCCTAGCCAAGGGGCAGCGTTGGTGCCTCTCATTAGTGAGTCAATCCTTTAAATAAGGAACACAAGGGACCTGGTAAAGAAAAATGTGTCAAATGAAAGGCCTTCTGCAGTCTCACCCTTTTCTGTAGTAAACAGTTTATTTCAGATGAGCTTTTTACATTATTTGTATTTCTTTCTTTCTTTCTTTCTTTCTTTTTTTTTGCAGTTTTGGGCCGGGTTTGAACCCGCCATCTCTGGTATATGGGGCCGGCACCCTACTTCTTGGAGCCACAGGTGCCGCCCTATATTTCTAATTTTTAAATAAAGCTTAGAAATAGTAATTCGCAGGACTGGAAATCATGGAAGGAGGAAAAGCAAGACCCCGGAGGGTGGCCAAGGTAAGGTACCTTCATGGTGGGAGCATTAGGGAGAGGAACCAAGAAAGAGTTGAGGAGTTTGGGAAGTAAAGCTCTTTCTGAAGTGGAGGAACGCAGACCCAACCTCTAGTTCACTAAACGAGGCATGACCTGTGAAGTCCCCAAAGCAGCCATTCCTGGAGAAGTCAGTCAGTTCTTGGGTTGTAGAGAAAACCAAAAATCATTATAGTATGGCAGTATTTACTAACGAACTGGCCATTTAAAAAATCAATTCCTATTCAAATTTCCTTCCTTTCCTGATAAAAGCATTTGGTGATGTCCCCGGAGAGGAGACCAAGACAGCCTCAGGCCATGTTTAAGGAAAGGGGACTGAGACCCAACTGGGTAAAGATGGCAGCTGGGCCCGGAGTGGTTGGGGTCTTGTTTTTACACTGGGTATGGCCGGAGGGAGATTCCACAGGTTGCTATAAGTTTTGGGCTGATTGGGGTCTTTCCTCGGAACTCTACCGGCAGAGCCAGGTCAGTCTTTTGTTTCTGGGAGAGAGGTGGGGGGGGGGGAGGGGGAGGGGGGTGTTTAGGTAACTAACACCTAACCTTATATTTCTTGTGCCTATCCATCCGATTTGTCTTTCACTAATAGGTAGTTATAAGCATCTTACAATAAATTGCAAATACAGTGCAATTTGGAAATGGGAAGTGCAAGTCTTAAAAAGATAAGGGATTTCATGTTGTCAGTGATGCTGGAGAACTACTCACATCATAGGCAGAAGCACTGGCAAGTGAACATTTGGCAGAGTTAGACAAGTTAGTAATTAAAGAGAAAATTAAGTGATGGCATAATAAGAATTTTATTTTTATTGCTGATTCATATATATATATATATATATATATATATATATATGTATCCCCCCCCCCCCACAAGACAGAGTCTCAAGCTTTCACCCTGGGTAGAGTGCTGTGGCGTCACAGCTCAGAGCAGCCTCAAACAGCTGGGCTTAAGTGCTTCTCTAGCTTCAGTCTCTCAAATAGCTGGGACTATAGGTGCCTGCCACAACACCTGGCTATTTTTGTTGTTATTGTTGTTGCTGCAGTTGGTCATTGTTCTTTTAGCTGGCGCTGGCTCACTCGACTTACGGGTGCCACCCCATATAATTATTTTTAATTTGTGTAAGTTTATGGGGTACAAGTATAATTTTGTTATGGGATATATTGCATAGTGTCAAAGTCAGGGCTTTTAGTGTGTCCATCACTGGAGTAATGTACATTGTACCCCTTAAATAATTTCTTACCTTCCACCCCTTCCCAGGCCTGCCCCGTCAAGTTTCTGCGTCCATCTTCCTGCACACTCTACTTTCTGTGTGCACATTGTTTAGCTCCCACTTTGGAGTGATAACACAGCATGTGAGAATTTTTTTTTTTTTTTTTTTAAGAGACTGAGTCTCACTTTATAGCCCTTGGTAGAGTGCTGTGGCATCACAGCTCACAGCAACCTCCAACTCCCGGGCTTAGGCGATTCTCTTGCCTCAGCCTCCCAAGTAGCTGGGACCACAGGCAACCGCCAGAACGCCCAGCTATTTTGTTGTTGTTGTTGCAGTTTGGCTGGGGCCGTGTTTGAACCCGCCACCCTCAGTATATGGGGCCGGCGCCCTACCCACTGAACCATAGGCACCGCCCAGCATATGAGAATTTTAAAAAGAAGATAAGCTCTTAGAAGAATTGTAGAAACCCTCAATTATTTTTGAAAATGTGATTCTCTCTATGGGTCAAAAATCAGAAAGATAGTCTCAAGGGCAACTAGTTTTTGTCGGAAATATTATTTTATTTATTTATTTATTTTTGGCTGGAGCCGGATTTGTACCCGCCACCTTTAGTGTATGGGGCCGGTGTCCTACTCCTTTGAGCCACAGGCACAACCCCCCAGAAATATTATTTTAAAAAATAACTTCTGACTTGTTTCATTCTTTAAGGGTGAGTGTATTGTCACAATTAGAACATACAAAAATGTTAGGCTACAAAACAAATAATTTTTTCCTTAGTTTTTAGACTAAATACACTATTAGTAGGGAATGTTGGCCTCCGTTTTAATGGACTCATTTTATGCAGTCTTTTTTGGGCGCCAAATTGAATAATAAGGGATGTGTCATTGCATGTGCACAGAGGCATGTGTTTGGATGTAGACATGTATTCTTATTTAGTATTTTTAGCATTAGTTTTATTTTAATTGAGATAGAGTCTCTACCCTCAGTAGAGACCTGTGGCATCATAGTTCATGGCAACCTCAAACTCTTAGGCTCAAGTGATTCGCTTGCCTCAGCCTCCTTAGTAGCTGGGACTACAGTGCCTGTCACAACGCCTGGCTATTTGTTGTTGTTGTTGTTGTTGTTTGTTTATCAGGCCCTGGGCCAGGGTCGAATCCACCAGCCTCGGAGCATGTGTCCAGCACCCTAACCACTGACCTACGGGCCCCCAGCCGAGCATTAGTTTTTTAAGATTGGTTTTTATTTGCTGGAGACAGTACGTTTTAGAATTCTCAAGAATTTGCTATAGTACTGGTGGGGCAAGAAACATAACTAGTGCATAGTTTTATTTAATAAATTAACATATTTACATATGAGTCTAATTCTCTTGTTATAATTAGGCGTTGAAGGTATTTAAAAGAATGCTTGCTAAATAGATGGATGAATTCTCAGTCTGTGAATTTGGAATGGTTAAATCTATACTTTTTATCTTCAGATCATAAGATAAAATGATTTCATGGCCTTGACAACTTATTGAAAATGAAGAAGAATCTGGCTCGGCGCCTGTGGCTCAACAGGCTAAGGCGCCAGCCACGTACACCTGAGCTGGCGGGTTCGAATCCAGCCCGGGCCCGCCAAACAATGACGGCTGCAACCAAAAAATGGCCGGGCGTTGCGGCGGGCGCCTGTAGTCCCAGCTACTTGGGAGGCAGAGGCAGGAGACTCGCTTGAGCCCAGGAATTGGAGGTTGCTGTGAGCTGTGATGTCACAGCACTCTATCCAGGGTGACAGCTTGAGGCTCTGCCTCAAAAAAAAAAAAGAAAGAAAATGAAGAAGAATCTAAGTTTTTTGCTTAGCCATATTATTTTTGTTAGTATTAGTAGCAAGGAGACATTGTGATCATTTTTTCAAAACACAAACGTTTGTCTCCTATGACCCAGGTGGCAGTATGCAGAAAAAGCATAGAAGCTTTCTGTGCTTTTTTACTAAAGATTATTCAGATTATTCAGATTCAACACATGTATTTTCATTTTCCCTCTCCTGGAACTTCTGTCACATACACACTCCCATACTCATTTCCCTTTAACTTGTTCCCTCCTTATTTTTTGACAGGTTAAAACCAAAACAACACTAGAAACCCAACCACAAATGTAGAAATACTTGGGCAGGGAAGGCACATAGAAATAATCCATTTACTCTCACTGTTATGTTACCATAAATGTTCCTGCATGATTAATCGTGTAATTATTTGTTCAAACAGAATTGATACATTTGCACATGGAATTAAGATTTAGCTAAAGTCACTTAGTTAATAATGTGTTGTCTGTCTTACAAATCAAATTGCTAACATTAGAGATTTGATTTTTTTTTATAGTTTCTTTGTTGTGACTAGGGCAACTTTTAGGAGTGGAAGTGACTTACGTACCCAGGAGAATACCATTTTATGATTATTGTGTGATAATGTAAAAAGACACTTCATTATTTTTTGTTTGAAATTTTTTTTAAAGAATTGGAGAAGGAATATAAAGATATTTGAGAGTATTTAGAATGTTCATACACCAAATGGAGTTGACACATTTCCCCAAAGTTTATCTTTCTCCTGCCTTCAGGGGAACTGGAAGGAAATAAATATTTCACTTAGAGATGAAAACAGTTAATTAAATAGAACAGTTTAGATATAAGAATGCTAGCAATAAAATATCCTAAATTAACGTGTTAAGTACTTTTATATGCAAGTATTTCACTTTAGTCTTGACAGCCCTATTAGTGTGGTACTGTTATTTTCCCATTCTACAAAGTGAAGGATCTGTAGCCTGAGCTACTTGCTTATACAAGGTTGAAGCCTGGCATGGTAGCTCACATCTCTAATCTTAGCCCTCTGGGACGTTGAGGCCAGTGGTGGATTGCTTGAGCTCAGGAGTTCAAGACCAGCCTGAGCAAAGAGTGAGACTCTGTCTCTACTAAAAATAGAAAAACTAGCCAGGTGTTGCAGTGGCACTTGTAGTCCCAGCTACTCAGGAGGCTGAGGCAAGAGGATCTCTTGAGCCCAAGACTTTAAGGTTGCTGTGAACTATAATGCCATGGCACTCTAGCCAGGGTGATAGTGAGACTCTGTCTTAAATAAATAAATTAATTAATTAATTTTGGAGCGGTTAAATTAAGGACACTTCCAGAGGTTTCCACCATTCCTTTCCCAGTATTCATATTGCTGTAATTGGGCAGATTAGATGTCCTGAGCTTATAGTACAGAAGAGAGAGGTTTGGGTTTTTTTGTCTTTTTTACTTTGCCTGTGTTTTTTTTTTTTAAACAGAGCCTCAAGCTGTCACCCTGGATAGAGTGCTGTGGCATCACAGCTCACAGCAACCTCCAATTCCTAGACTCAAGCGAGTCTCCTGCCTCCGCCTTCCAAGCAGCTGAGACTACAGGCGTCCATTTTTGGTTGCAGCCATCCTTGTTGTTTGGCGGCCCGGGCTGGATTCAAACCCGCCAGCTCAGGTGTATGTGGCTGGTGCCTTAGCCCGTTGAGCCACAGGTGCCGAGCCTGCCTGTGTGTTTTGACAGTTTTTTTTCATCTATGTGGACTGCTGGTTTGGGATGAGAGGAGGCTGCATGTGCTGCCAGCTCTGCCTTGGACTTGGTGGAGCTCTGTTTTGAGGACTTTTGTTCTTTTTTCAGAATTAGTCAACAAGGTCCAATGTGGGAGAGCATGAGAATCTCCAAGGAGCTAAGTTAAAGTTGGAGGAAGAATGTGTCCTTATTTCAAGGCACTTGCTGTCTGCCCTTTCATTCATCATCTTTCCTCTTTGGAGATTTCTGTTACAAATGAAGGATAATAGAATAAAACATCAAAGAAGTTAACTTCATGTTATTTGCATATAAAGCCAATCAGGGCTCGCCAACTTGTACAGAAAATAAAATTTATAAAGGGCCAGAAAGATAGAACCTAGGGCACTATGGTTTGTTAAGGGTAGGATACTTCACACCCTGGAGATGGGTGAGTTATGTAGGAACTGATCACGGGAGGGAGAGAGCGGTCAGGCCATTCTCAAGGAAGGAGGCGGGCACAGGCCATCACATCAAGTGTCCTGAGCACAGAGCTCTGAGCCAGATCCCAGACTGCTGACCTGTACAGCAAAGTCTCATTACTGCAGACCAGCACTGGGGAGGGAAGGTAACCAACTTGAAGGAGGCTCTCCTGAGTTACAGAGGACTAGAAATTTGGCTGTATTGCTCTTAACACAATTGTTATGACCTCCCTGGCTTAAAAGCATCCAGCGACTCACTGTAGACTGCCAAATCTAGATACCTGATCTTGGCTGAAGCGTGCTCCCTGCTAAGTCTACATTCCTTCTTCTGATTTTTCGGCTGATTTGCCAGCCCTTTCTTTCTTACAGACACTGGGAAAAAACCCAAAACATTTCAGTGTTCTGTGGACCTCATGCCTTGCTTTCCACCTCTCCTGCCTTCCTGTGCCCCCACACCTGCATCCTCCACATTCCCCAAGCTGATCCCAAAGTCCTTTCTCTGATTTCTTTGATCAGATGCCAACTCCACATCCTGTGACATCTTCAATCATTGTGTCTGTGTATATCCAGTGTCTGACTTTATGTCCCACACACACACGTCTACGTTGAGATATGTGATTTACCATTTTACATTTGGTTATAGCAATTGGTAATACACATTAAATAAATGTTACTTATGAATGACTGATTAAATGTTACTTAATGAATGAATCAAATAATACATAAATTCCCGTGCAGGAGGTAAACAACATGTTGCCAAATAGAAGTCCCCAGGAAGTGACATATTTTAATAAGTATCATTCTTTTCTAAAATGGACGGCAAGGCTCTTTGGGTGACCTACAAATGAAAGATATAGTCATTGCCTTAATGATTTGTAATTAGTTCGTTTGTTATTTGTATATAATTGGGGATTCAGAGGTGTCTGAGATATTTCAGTCTTCTGAGTAGGTTAAGTATGAACCGTCACACACCAGCTCTTGGTACTGTTGTTTACTCAAACAAATAATTTTATGTAAGTCGTGAAAATATAAACTTTGGCCTAATTCCTGTTTGTCTATTATTGATTTCAAATTAAGGCAGCCCAAATTAATTTGCTTTCCTTTACTCTTAATAAGTAATTGTCAGTCTGCAACAGAGGCTTCATGACTGAGTTTGGGGCATGTTATGGAAAGTTCTGAAGACAGGGGACACCTGGAGCCCCCAGCCCCACCCCCGCAGGTTACTCCCTCCCTCTGGACTGCCATCCTCTCTTCCCCGCTCTGCTGCCTCCTGTCTGGTCTCTCTCACTCTCATCTGCTTCTTCATGGTAGGTCTGGTAGAACCTGGGGGAGGACTGCATGAAGGCGCACGTGTTTCTTGAATTTAATTTTCTATGAAACTTTCAGAAAATCATTAAAATAGAATTTCTGCTTTTTAAGATTTGGTTAACTGGCTTTGCACATACATGGTCATTTGCATTAATTATTCAACAAGTACATGTGAACGTCATCCAGACTTCTATTGGAGTATCTGACCCCTCTGTTCCATGCTACATGTTTTTTTCTGCTAAGTGCCAAGTGGTGGGAAGGTTTTTGGAGACAGCCTCTGTTTTCTAACCCCAGGCATCTTCTGCATGCATGGCTTACTTTTACGGAGTATGGCTCCTGTATAACAATTATTTATGCCAGAGGTTAGGGCTGAACTGTCTGTAAAAGTATCAGTAGACTAGGTTATAAAGTCAGCAAGACACTGTTTGAAGCAAGAGCTATTCTGAATAGCCTGGTTCACATAGCGTTTCCCCAATGAGGGTGAGGTGGATGTTAAGTTCCTCTTTTTTCCCTCCCTGTTGGATAATAGGAGATGAGAATTGAGCAAGTAGAAAAGCAGAAATTGTGCCCAGCTGTGTTTTGGCTCATTGCCTTCATGAAGAAGAGAAAAGGGGCCTGGCTCAATGACTGCTGTGGCAGAGTTGGGCAGTCCACTCCACAGGTGAGAAAGTGTAATGGGTCCCGGGAAGACTTCAGCTCTTCAGCCCATTGGTGGACATACACAGAAGGTCTGTAGTTGCCTTAGTCTTCAAGGAAGGCTTACAAGTTTGCTTCAGAGTTCCATTAGACTGGTGGCTTTACCCTGCCAAAGATCTTGTTATGCTGCTTGTCTTACTAATTAGGTGGACAGAGAATTGATCATTTGTATCTCTTGTGTACATATACTAACAGAATCTTATTAGAACCAGCTAAAGGCATATTTTTGATTTTTAAGACAGGGTGTCTGTTTAAGACAGGCTATCTGCTCGGGCTAGAGTGCAGTGGCGTCATCATAGCTCACTTCAACCTCTATTTCCTGGGCTCAAGTGATCTTCCTGCCTCAACCTCCCAAGTGGGTGGGACTATAGGTGTGTGCAACCACACAGGGCTAGCTTTTCTATTTTTAGAGAGATGGAGTCTTGATATGTTGCTCAGACTGGTCATGAACTTTGACCTCAGGCAATTCTCCCACCTTTGCCTCCCAACAAAGCTCTTTCTGGACATAGTTCCTATGGGGTCTGGACTGTATGTCACCTTGGGTAGAGAGGAGCCCTTGGCTCCAACTTTGTGCCTCCAGGGCCAAGCATGGTTCCCAGCACTTAAGTGCCGAAGAATTAAAAAAGCAAAAGTTAATAAAGCAGGTTGACTCTTTTTTAGAAAGTAAACTTCTTGACTGCAATGAAAGGAGAGGTTGGTCCTTGCCATGTTCCTTTCAGTCCTGGAGCCTCCAGCAGGTGGTATGAATTTAATGGAAGGAGAAGCTTTGACCAACCTCAGTGTTTCTGAAGAATGAAGAGTTTATGTCTCAACAAAACTTTACTTATTAGGACATTCTTAGACACACACATTGTGACTTTGATAGGGGAACAGATAATACATTTAAATAGCTTTACTTTTATAGCAAGGAATATTCACAGTGTGACAATATGGAAAGAATATAATCAACTCCAATCTCGATTCTGGCAGTTAGAACACAAAGTCAGTACATGTTCAGCTGATTTTTGTCACAGAACTAATGAAAGACAGAGCAGGCTAAGTGAATGGCTAACACTCAGACAAAAACTGCAGTACAGACTTCAGGGGGAAAGATGATCCACAATCTCAGATTTCAATAAAGTATTCTTGGAAGAGGAGCATACAGAAGGGAAAGTTAGAAGGTTTCACTAGCCTGTCTTGAGCACCATTGTCAGGTAGGAGATATGGAACAATGAGCTTAAGGAAAACCCAGGAGAAATGATGATTCCACACTTGACTTCTTTTTTCACTAGGATGAAACCATTAGAAATAGATCTGTGGGTAATAATTTGACAATTTTTTAGTATAGTAAATCTGTAAAAGGAAAGAGACAGTCTCTGTTAAGATGAAGAGAAAAACCCCACCTTTGTGCCTAATAAAATCATCATTTTCAGAGGAGAAGATCTCTTTCTGTTTGTGGAAAAGGCAGAGTCACGTTGTACTTACTTTTTTTCTCACCTTTTACTTATTAAAGAATCACTGTCCATCCATGCAGGAACATCATCATTCATTGAAAATTAGATAGATTGTCTCTGAAGTCTTCTAAAGTTGGTCCTGTGGCTAGGATATGTCTTCATTTCTTTCTTTCTTTCTTTTTTTTTGTAGAGACAGAGTCTCACTTTTTCACCCTGGATAGAGTGTCGTGGCGTCACACATCTCATAGCAACCTCCAACTCCTGGGCTTTGGTGATTCTCTTACCTCAGCCTCCTGAGTAGCTGGGACTACAGGCACCCGCCACAACACCTGGTTATTTTTCTGTTTTGCAATTTGGCGGAGGCTGGGTTTGAACCCGCCACCTTCGGTATATGGGGCCGGCGCCTTGCTCGATGAGCCACAGGTGCGGCCCATTTCTTCATTTCTTGATGGTTTAATAATGCTGACTAAACCTAAAGATGAGCAGTGGCACTGCCTTTCTGTCTGGTATTTGTCATGAAGCTGTTGAAGGATACTGAGGTCGTCACGTGTGTTCATGGGCCCTCACCTGAGACCAGCATTCCCTCACTCTCACATCACCCTTACTTCTGAAATTGCCTTGTTCCTTAACTTCCTCATTTATTTTTGTTTACCACCCTGCAACTTTGTCTCCCTCAGGTCATCTAGAATATAAATTTATTCTTATACCCATAGGAGAAGATCAACCTCTTAGTATATGTTTAATAATAGCCTGCTATTAAATGGATGAATAACTTGTATTCTGCTGTAAATACTGTATGTACTCCTCCGCTTACCTGAATGCTTCTCCCAACAGAGTATGAAGCTTTTTGAAGTGTAGTTTTGCATGCTTTCCTTCGTAGAGATAGGAGCCTGCACTCTCAAGGCTTCCAGGACCACCCTGCACATTAAGTCTTGGCAGAGCCTTTGTGAGATCGTGGGGGCCGGTGGAGATGGAGTAGGAATCACCTAGGGTTGGCGTCCCCTGGCCATGATGTTGCTGTTCAGATTTTTCTGTTACCGTCTTTAGTATATGATTTCTAGCCTCAGTTTCTTCATTGTCACAAGGTAGTTGCTGCAGCTCCAGGTATCATATCTCTGTTCCTGAAAGAGAAAGAATGGGGAAGGACTGAAGGGGAACTGCTAACAAGTAAATCAGTGCTTTCTTAAGCAGCTTTGTCAGAACCTCCAAATGATAGCTTTATGTATCTCACTGAAGAATTTAGTTGGCATATATAGTCACAGTGGAAATTGGGAAATGTGGTTTTAAACAAGTTTTTTTTGCGGTTTATGGCCGGGGCTGGGTTTGAACCTGCCACCTCTAGCATATGGGGCCGGCGCCCTACTCCTTTGAGCCACAAGCGCCGCCCGGGAAATGTGGTTTTAAAGCTAGGTACGTTGTTCATTCAACAAAAATCAGTTCTGTTAGTAATGAAGAAGAGGAGAATGGATGATGATAGGCAACTAGCAGTCTCTGCCACCATATGCAATTTAGATTATGTAAAACTCTAGTAGATTTAGTTCTAGTAGGTGTGCTAGGCTGCTCTAATATAATAAATAGCAATAGCAGAGGAAATCATTACACTGCCTGTAAAACTTTTAGATCTTTCAGGTGAAGCCTTTCTTAGCAGGGATGGCTGCCTATTCTAAGGAGTCCTTGTAGACCCTGTAAGTTTAAAGTAGTGCTGGGGCAGTTTCTTTTTTTCTTTTAGTCTGAGATATCCCCTCTGGTTACTGTCCATACTCTGAAGACTGGTGGGGCTTGATTATTCCTGGTGTGCTGTCAGTAGCAGCAGGAGCTCATTTTCCCCATTCTGGGCTTCAGAAGTACATCCTGTGCTGCCTGGGAATGTGCCTTCTCACCACGGTATCTGCAGCCTCTGTAGGCCCTTTCCGTTTTCCTTTCTGACAGTCCTAGAGCACAGGAGCAGACAGATGGGGAGTGGGGTGGGGTGTCATGAAAGGTAGACAGCAGGGAATACAACAGACAGAAAACACAACTATCCTGGTGCACTGGCTCACTCTTGTAACCCCAGCACTTCAGGAAGCCAAGGCAGGAGGATCGCTTGAGGCCAGGTGTTTAAGACTGTGGGCAACAAAGAAAATCCTGTCTCTGCCAAAAAAAGTTTTTGTTTTAAAGTTTTAAAAACATTAGTCAGGATCACGTGAGCCCAGGAGATTGAGGTTGTACTGAGCTATGATCTCACCACTATACTCTAGCCCAGGCATCAGAGTGTAAGACCTTGTCTCAAAACAAAAACAAAACCATAACACACTCCAGATTTTAGTTCTAGTTTGGTTTTTGACATTTATTTGGAAAACAGGAAAATACTGTCCATTTCAGAAGGATATTATTTTCTAAATACTGAATTTGTGTAAAATAATTTATAATCACAGAAGAAAGCCCATTTAACATCAGAAACTTAACAGAATATACATACCTCATGCATACTCACGTGCAAATGTGCACAGTAACCCTGGGGCATCCAGGTTTTTTGATTTAAGATTATAGCATGAGTCATTGGCACATCAGACATATATAATTGGGGTAAAATTTACTAAGGAATCCAAGATCTTAATTATTTGTTCAGAGGTATTTTTTCCCGAAATTATCTTTTAAATCAATACAATAGAACACATCTAACTATAATCTTAGTGCTATAGCCCCCTGCCCCAAATAATAAAATCATCATTTAAAGCAAGACTTAAATATAGAGCTTTTATTGCACTCTTAAAACTTTAAAGATGCCCCCCCTTTTTTGAGACAGTCTCATTTTGTATCCCTTGGTAGAGTGCTGTGGCATCACAGCTCACAGCAACCTCCAGCTCTTGGGCATAGGCGATTCTCTTGCCTTGGCCTCCCGAGTAGCTGGGACTATAGGCGCCTGCCACAACACCCAGCTGTTTTTTTTGTTGTTGCAGTTTGGCCGGGGCTGGGTTCGAACCTGCCACCCTCGGTATATGAGGCCAGCGCCCTACTCACTGAGCCATAGATGCCATTACCCTTTAAAACTTTAAAGTTATCTAGAAAACTGACAGTAGAGCAAAGTGGTTCTTCTTGATGTCATGAACAGATGAGAGAAATATAGATTTCATTTCTTACATTTAAGGTGTTTCATTAATCCAGCAGAATTAGTCAGAGTATCACATTGTTGGGGAAGCTTGGTTTTCACAAATAGCTATATGGATTCTTTTGTGGAGTCAGTGAAATTAAAGACAACTGGTAGTTTCTACTTCAGTGTATTAAAGCCTTTCTACAGCTGTGTGTAGAAGGTGGGTTTTTCATCTTGGGTGATTCATTTTAATTTTTTTTAAATATTTAAATGTTCCTTAAATACAGTATTGATCTAAAGTGAAAGAAACTATTCTGTAAGGAAGGAGCTTCACTATTCTTTAACAAAGTGAAGGCAAGAACTACCAGAGAGGCCCTTTTCTCTCCTGAATCACAGAACTCAGTTATGTTTATGTGATGATCTGAAATAAGTGTAAAGAGTCCCCCATGCCCCATGTTATCTTAAAGGTTAAATCTTACTTAAGTTTATCTTGATTATAAATATTTGTTTTTCTTTTCTTTTCTTTTTTTTCTTGAGACAGAGTCTCATTATGTGGCCCTTGGAAGAGTGCTGTGGCTTCACAGCTCACAGCAACCTCGAACTCTTGGGCTTAAGCGATTCTCTTGCCTCAGCCTCCTAAGTAGCTGTGCCTACAGGCGCCTGCCACAATGCCCAACTATTTTTTTGTTGCAGTTGTTTAGCTGGCCTGGGCCGGGTTTGAACCCACCACCCTTAGTGAATGTGGCTGGCACCGTAACCACTGTGCTATGAGTGCCAAGCCTATTTTCTAATAGAATGGAAATAACCAGGCATGCATTAAGTAATTCTTGACATTCTGCCAATGTGATCATGGAAGCACAATCTACAGGACAGTCCTTGCAGGGCCACTCAGAAAGACTTAAGATGAAATCTGGTTTATGAGACTGATGTTTTGCATTTCTTCTCTTTCTTAGCCATAAAATAGTAAAACAACATAAAATAATAAGGTATGTTAGATCAATAGAATATGTGTGTATATATACTTATATATACACACGTATATACTTATACACACACACATATGTATATATATGTGTGTGTGAGAGAGAGGCACTTATTTTAAGGAATTGGCTCATCTTAAAATACATTTGAGGGGGTTAGTAAGTTTGAAATCTGCAGGGTAGGCTGGCAGGCTAGACACCTAGGGAAGAGTTCATATTGTAGTCTCTTGAGTCCAGAGGCCATCCACTGGCAGAAATTTTCCTTGCTTGGAAAGGTCAGTCTTTCTCTAGTAAGACCTTAAGCACATTGAAGGAGGCCTGTCCACCAACGTTATGATGGGTCATCTTTACTCAGAGTCTACTGGTTGAGATATTAATCTCAGCTAAAAGATAATGTCTAGACTAGTATTTGACTATTATCTGGGTTTTGTGACATTGCCAGGTTGACACATAAAAGTAAGCGTCACAGCATCCTCCTCATCTTTATTTACTGTGCACCGCGTGCCATACATTTCAGGGACGTGCTTTCACCATGTCCATTTTAAATGTGAGAGATCTGTGGTCAGAGAGGCCAGATGACGGGCCTGTGGTTCTGTAGCTGCCATCTGACTTGGTGGTGCACGTGTCTGTCTTTTTTTGTTTGTTAGTTTTAAGACAGAGTCTTGCTATGTTGCTCTCCATAGAGTGCTATGGCGTCAAATTCTTGGGCTTAAGCAATTTTCTTAACCTCAGCCTCCCAAGTAGCTGGGACTACAGGTGCCCGCCACAATGCCCGGCTATTTTTTTGTTGTGGTTATCATTGTTATTTAGCAGGCCCGGATTCAAAACCTCCAGCCCCGGTTTATGTGGCCAGCGCCCTAACCGCTGAGCTACAGGCTCTGAGTCCACAGGTCTGTCTTGTCTATATACATTTTTCTTGAAGAGAAGGAGGATATTACTCTCTTCTCAGAGGTGTTCAGAAATTGTTTGTTGAATGAATGATAGTTACTGTTTGTTGAGCCGTGACTGTGTGTAGGACTGGGTTAAGCACTCTAACCTTCATAACACCTAAGCCCCGGGGTAGGTATTTTAACTGATGGAAAGCCGAGACTCTGAGAAGTTACTAACCTGAGCAGGCTCATGGAGCTCTGAATGATGGGGCCAGGATCCACATTCATCTCTTGGTGATTCTGAAATGTCTGCTCTAACTTACTAGGTGTTAGAAGACTCAAGACAATATTAAATCGTTGTCGACTCTGGAAATACATAAATGATTAGTCACTTGCCTTCTGTAACCTTTTCCATAAAATCCAGGGATTGTGTGTTCTGGATGTTCCAGGACAGTCTCTCAGATCACGACCTCCCTCCCATTGACACGCTCATGTTTGTTAGACCAACTGTCTACTAGACAGACCTGTGGTCCTTGAACTATACTATTTCTGAACCTATTTTATTTTTGTTTCGTTTTTTTGGCCGGGGTTGGGTTTGAACCTGCCACCTCTGGCATATGGGGCCAGCGCACTACTCCGTTGAGCCACAGGTGCCGCCCGAACTATACTATTTCTATATCAAAATCTTTTCTGCTAAAAACAATTTAGTTCATTGAAATTCTATGGCCTTTATACCTGTACCTCCTCTCTATATTCCTAAAGACCTTTGTGAATTACCTTTTTCCCCTTTTCTCTCAAACTTTCAAACCAGGATATCACTGGCTTTTACATAGGTTGAGCATCCCAAATCTGAAAGTTTGAAATTTGAAAATGCTCCATAATTTGAAAGTTTTTGAGGTTGACATGGGAAGACACTGAACAGAAATGCTCATCAGAGCATTTTAGGTTTCACATTTATGGATTTGGGATGCTCATTGGGTACTATAGAATATAGATATTCCAAAATTCAAAAGATTCTGAAATCCAAAGAACTACTTCTGGTCCCAGGCATTTCAGAGAAGGAACACTCAGCCTGTACTTATCCACCAAGATATATCTTTTTCTTCCAGTTTTCTTCCTGAATATAAATCATTTTAGAATGTTATGTTCTGGCTTTTTGGACTCATGAAAGAAACACAGATGTCCTTGGATTACACCTGACTGTCTGAGGGCCGTACTTACCGATGTGTCCTGAGCTGAGATTTTTCATGAACAGTGCCATAGTTAAATCCAACTCAGGCCATTGTCTGAGCTGGGGCGGGGGTGGGGGTGGGGGGAAAGTAAAGCATGACAATAACATTGAAGGAAGAAAACCTTCCCATGATGAAGGTCATGAATACTTTAAAGTGTGTTTGGCTTTCTAACAAGTGTGGTTACACTTTGTAAGTCCAATAGTTTCTCTCCAGGAGCCAGACTCCAAACAAAGTGAATGCAGCCTAATTCCTTTTTCCTTCCTGGGGTCTTGTGAGTTCCAAGTTGGACTTTGTTCCTTGAGTGTTGTGTAATTTCTTCAAAAAAAATGAAGACAGTGAAGTTACAGCCTGTAAACTATGTAAGTACACAGCCCCAAATGGCATTTCCTCCTGTGTGTGTCAGCATGTTCTGTGGATTTGACAGATAACAAGAACACCTTTATTTTCTAATCCTCTGGGTTGCTTCTTAGACACCTCCCTGAAACTCAGCTGGCTTCCTTGTCCCTTTATTTCTGGGTGGTCTGCTGAGAGTAAGCCCATCATCAAAGCAGGCCAGGTGCTGACAGTCAGCACATGAAGCTGTCAGGAAGTGATGCTGCAGGTTTCCCGGGGGTTCCTGCCCACACAGCACCACCAGGCAGGAAGGGCTTCTCAGATGAGGGATTAGCTGAGCACCGTGTGGCTAGTGATTGCAAATATTTCCACACCAGCCAACTTAGGTCCTCTAATTAATACCCAGCTAATAAACACCCAAATCTGTTTCCCCAAAGACTGCAGCCTCTGAGGGACAGAAAGGAAGAAACAGAAGGAAAAACAAA
Organism: Perodicticus potto; assembly: GCA_963574655.1. Classification (NCBI taxonomy): domain Eukaryota; kingdom Metazoa; phylum Chordata; class Mammalia; order Primates; family Lorisidae; genus Perodicticus; species Perodicticus potto. The sequence continues at coordinate 2,475 of CAUYRH010016897.1, read as the reverse complement.
ACAGAAGAAAACATGAGAGCGTTTGATTAACTTCCTCTACTTGTCTGCATTTTCTTGGAGAAATTCTCTCTCTCTACCTCTTTCCATTGATCTTTTAGATCTCTTGTCTATAGAGTCTTTGAGATTAGCCAGTTAGTACGAGTGATGGGTGTTTTTGCTCATCTGATTGTAGAGTATAAATAATGGAGCTATTTTTTTGCTTCTGTTTGAATTCATATTACTTCTCACCTTCTGTTTCTTCCTTTAGTTTTTATTCAGTGATTCATCATGCAACTCCTGATTGAGGATGAGTAACTTACCAGGAAGTCCTTTCATTTGAGGTCACATTATTTTAAGTAGATGTTCTCAATTCCTTCCTCCATGTTGTTAAGGACTTAGAAACTGTAACACCTTTAAGTGGAAATGTATTCAAATTGTGAGTGTATTCAAAATTAGAAAGTTGCTAAGGTTGTTGGACAGGCCATCGCCCGTCTAATACTGTCTATTTGTGGGGTCCTAGAAACACCCATGGCAGGAACCCATTATTTGGAACATAAGATTATCACACTCCTTCATCAGGGTATGGCCTACCAGCTCTGGAGTTTTTCTGTCCTTTTTTTCCTAAATTGTTCTCACTACTACAGTAAAAATATGTTTTCTCAGAAGGCTTTATGATACTTTTTGTTCTCAGTACTTTCTTATTTCAGAGAAGATCCTTAAGAAAAATACTTCTCTTTCTCTTTCTCATGAGAGTTATAAACCGCTCATTAAGTATTTGTAGAATGAATGAATTGAGAATAATGACTTGTTTGGCTAAGTACAGTAAGAAGGAGTTCTTCAGAAAGTAACACAGCCAGTACCCAGTGTGCAAAGGTGATATTGTAGCCATAACAAAAGGTGATATTTCGTGTTGCAGTGGTGGTTTAGCGGTGGTGGGTTCCCTGCCATGAACACCATGTTGGGAGGGATACTGACAGGTCTTTGTGGCTTGGGAAGAGAGAATGAGTGCACATTTGCTGGAGGTGGCAGTAGACATGGCCATTCCTGTGCTATTGCTAAGCATTGAGTAGCCTTTCTTTTTAAGACATAAAGCTGTCAGGGATTTAGGAGGCTTAAAAACACACTCCCTTTCTTCTCCTCTGGAATTCAGAACTAATCAAGAAGTGAGACATAAATGACAGAGTAAGTCAAAATCTCAGCTGCTAAAGGAGATCAGAGAAGGTGGCCTTCATTCTGTGTTTCTTCTCCCCAGAACTAAACATTCCAGTCCCACTGGTCTCAGGTGAGGCTGGACAACCACAGCTTCTCCTGAGAGCAGGTACTGCCCAGCTGAGTTTCCCGTGTTCACTGTCTCCTTGGGAAGATCCAGAAGGACCAGGTTGAGGCAGGTGTACTCCTCCTTCTCCCTGACAGAGGCACTGATAGGACCTTCTGCACGGGGCACTGTGGGTGGGGAGCTGAGTGATGCTGGAAATGCTCCCCCCTTTCTTGGCTTCCAAGGAATGGAGAGTAAAGCTCTTCCCCTCTGGGTAGAATGAGAAGAGGGGAATTTTAACATGGTAACCAGTTATATATAGACATCTATTCTAATACAAGTGATCTAAAAGGTCGATGTGGACCTGTTCCCTTATTGTATCCAGGCCCGATGCAACCCACACTGTTATGCCCCATGGAATCCCTCTGTCCCATCTGTAGTTAGAGCTTTTGTAGGATATTCATCCTCTTCCTCAACCTGCTCTCTGCTGCCTAACAGGTCATTTGCTCTACTTGTCATTAGCTGCCTCTGAGACACTTAAGGACATTGCATTCAGCACCATGAAGGCCCTGGAGGTATGTCTGTTGTCTTAGCGTGTTATCTTTGTAGCTCTGTGTATGCAGAGTTACAGAGAGGTCTTCTGCTCAGAAACTTTTCAAGCGAAACTTTATGCAAGTAGAGAACTTTAAGAAAATTCACATAACATATTCATTCACCTTCCAGACTTGACAATGCCTATTTGGTCAGTGTCAAACCTTAGAAGTAACAAGGTCAAACCATAGGCCTAAAGGAGACATCACACTTGGTCTGGCAAGACCTACAGCCTGTCCTCTCTAGTTCTGTGGCAGAAAGAAGCACCAGGAGTCTGAGTCCAAGCCTAGCTTCTGACAGGAGACATTTTATTTTCTTTTTTGAGACAGTTTAACTCTGCGGCCTTGGATAGAGTGCTGTAGCATCCTAGTTAACAGCAACCTCAACCTCTTGGGCTCAAGCATTTCTCTTGCCTTAGCCTCCTAAGAAGCATACCTACAGATGTGTACCACTACATCTGGCTAATTTTTAATTATTAAAAATTATTTTTTAATAATTTTATTAAATCATAATTGTGTACATTGGTGCAATCATAGGGCAGAATGTGCTTCATATACAATCAGAAACATTTTGATCGTACTGAGAGATAGCCCTCATAGCATTTTCTTAATCACTATATAAAGATATTGATACTCTACATTTAATAAGTT
>CAUYRH010016896.1:0-21100 GCA_963574655.1 Perodicticus potto | reverse complement strand
CTGTTTTAGTTAGTATGTCCCTCCCCAAACGGGGAGCAGGACTTTCAGGGATGATTAGGGAGGCATGAGAGAACAGCAAGTCTTCCCAATTGCAGCTTAGAGGCTGGGAGAAAAATTTGGTAACCAGCTGTCCAGACACCCACTGTATAGTTATGGATTGGGAGATAAAAGACCAGGATTAGAGAGAAGTACAGAAAAAGTTGCTCCAGCATCCAAAAGAAATTTTCTCTCCTGGCGCTCCGCTATAAGGCACACCTGGGGCTCTTGAGGGGTGATGACACAAGCTGGAGCCATGAGAATTTGCCCCAGGCACTCTCAGTCCAGTTTGGGCTCTGATGGGGTCCCTGTTCCAGGAGGCCTTCGCCTCTGGGGACAGGCCACCCTCATGTCTCTTTCTTTGTCATCATTTCTAACTTTATATTTCTTCAGTTGCCTCCAGTTTCCACAGGGCTTAGCAGACCCTGTCCCCAGGGTGGGACCCCAACAATTCTCTCTTTATAAATATACAAAAAATTCTAGTACTTTGAAAAAATGATTCAATTTGTATCTCCTTGATTTGTTTATTGCTTTCCAAGGGGAACATACACCTCAGAATTAAGTATGCCTCTAGATTTTGGATGTGGGCAGGTCTCTTACAAAATTGAATAATACTAACAATGACAAAAATAAAGTGTCTGCAAATGATGAAAAAATCAAAGACACAGAAACAAGAACAACTAATTAGTATATTACCAGGAGCACCTAAGGCCTAACATGAAAAGATTAAGTCAGTACCTCAAACTTTCAAAATGGGCTCAGAGGCTAAGCATAGTGGTTCACACCTGTAATTACTCCCACTTTGGGAAGCTGAAGTGGGAGGATTGCTTGAGACCAGGAGTTTAATATCAGCCTAGGAAAGAGAGCTATACCCCATCTCTATAGAAAAATTTAAAATTAGCTGAGTAAGACACGTGCCTGCAGTCCCAGCTATTTGGGAAGCCGAGAAAAATTTCTTAAAGAAAGGGCCTCAGAATTAATTTCACTAGACAGAGGACTGAAATGAAGAACAGAGTTGAATTGTTGAAATATTAAATGTTAGAGATGAGAAGGGCCCAATTGCCTGGGTGGACAGGTGGGGAAACTGAAGCTCAGGGAGTCACACAGTTTATTTAGTGGTATAGCTGACACCCTGGTCACTGGGGAAATCTCTATTTCATAATGACATTAGGAATTTTTAACAGCTCTACTATGATTCTAATGGTGTAGGAAAGAAATTTAAACCTAGGTCTTATTGGCCTACACTTGTCCAGAGTATACTCTGTAAGGAGTGGCCTAACAGAAGAGGCAACCTGTACGGAGAGGAGGACACCACCTAGAAGATGGGCTCACTCTCTAGTTTTCTGTGTGGCTCCCTGTGGCTCCATGTTAATATACCCTGGAGGGGCTGCTGTGGCTCTGTCCTCTAAGGCCAATCTTGGTCTGGGAACAAAGCCCTAAGGCCACTTGTCTCTACTAGGCCTCAGGCCAGACAGGAATGGGAGAAAAGCTACCATGCAGAGTTGTGCTCTGAGGCCAGGCCCACTGGGACAAACTGCCAAGTAGCTTGGCACTACTTTTCGAAGGTGATCAGGGAAAAGCCAGATCCGCCAACCCCACCACAACCCCATCCTATTCACACCCTTAAGTGCCATTTTCTGCAACTGCTTGATTCATTTCCCTATGTGGGAATATGGTTCAAGCAAGGAATTTAAAATGAAGCAGCAGGAATAGTTTGTAGGAGTGAGTGTGTGGGTGGGGAAAGCCCATCGGAAGAGTGGCATTTGTGTAGCTATGTGCAGACAAAGCCAACTGACATGAACAAGCACGCTCAGGCATGGCCCAATCCAGGGCTGCAAATGCACCTGCCTGGCCCAGAAACCACTGTATCTTTGTGTTCTGATGTCTCTTGGGTGCTTTTTCTTCGGTGCTTTACAGTATGCAAAGCACTTTTGTAGCCCCATTTGCACCTTTAGAAAGCATGACACTTTCGGGCAATATTATTTCCATATTACCATGAAAAAACCTGATGCTCAGAAATAAAGTGACTTGCCCAAGGCCGCAAATGGCAAAGTAAATGGCAAAACTGGACCTAGAATCTTCTGGCTACTGTTAGCCCAGGAATTTTGACTATATCCCAGTTCGGTCACAGAGGGTCCTCTGCAACCACTAACCATGAACGCTAAAGAGGGTATTTGCATTGCTGGACCATCTTCAGTGAAATGAGCCTCAAAAATTCCTTTGCAGTTAGCCTCCTGAATTTTGCCTGTAGCCCTTCGAATTCCTTGGCTGATTTTTCTTGTCTCTGTGTCTTCTCTTGAGAGCCTACAAAGGTAGCATGGTGCTGCCAACACATTGAGTTTGGACTTCTAGCTTCCAGGAAAGTGACGGAGCACATTTCTGTTGTTTAAGCCACCCATTTGGGGACCATTTGTTACAGCAGCCCCAGGGATCTAGTACCAAGGGGAAAGCCCATGGTTTGCCCCTCCTTGTTCTCAGCATGCTCAAGCCACGCTTGGCTTTCTCAGCCACAACACAGGAATCACTGGCTTCTAGTCTCAGCCTGGCCCCCTGAGCTCCACTGTGTTGTCACAGGTCTTGCTGCTTGTAAAGAAAGCTCCATACAGCTGGAGCTGCCAAGGGAGGGGTGGCCTATCTCTGGCCCTGGCCCAGGGCTGCACCCCTGGGTGGTCCTTAGGTACAAAGACTCCTCAGGGTCACAGATCAGAAGGAAGGAGCCGCAGGAGCCTTGGGGAGAGACACAACATAGGATGGTTAGCAAGACCTTTCTGGACTTGCAGAGCCTTCCCCTCCCAGGAGAGTGCACTTGGGTGGGCACCTACTTTATTGCCTGGTGAGAGTTGAATATCAACAGTGGGAGGATTTTTCTGTAGGAGAACATCCCAGAAGCAGGCAGTTGCCTTGGGCTACCAGTGGCATCCTTACTGGAAGTATCCACAACTCTTGGCAGAGAAGTGCTGGAAACCAAGAATGAGGGCCCTCAAAGTCAGAGCTTTGTTATTTTTCAGAATCCACAAGGGAGGTCTGTTGTTAGACATGGGGCTCAAGTGCCAACCACTGTAGTGCAGAAAGGCCCAGTTCCCTAGCAGCCCCTGCCCCCCACCCCGTGATCCCCATGTTTCTTTATAATGTGTGTGCTTTAGAAGATAGAAGTTAGAGGCATTTCTGCATGCTGGTAGGCAGATGAGCTCTTCCCTCAGTTCGTGGACTCATCTTTCCTTTCTAAAACTCTCCCCTTAGTCCCATGTGCCCCTTATGCAGACTAACAGTAGCCCTGGCTATAATGAGGCAGCAGCAGGGAAGAGCTTGGTTTTATAAAGCCAAGGCCCAGCAGCCTCTCCCTACCCCTTTCATTGTTCCAGAGCTGCTTTTCCACCCTGCGTCTGTGAATGGCTTCCTCCACTGAAAGGATGTTTTATTTACACTTAGAATACAAGGGAAAGTGGTCATAGATTTTAGTCACCCTCCACGGAGTGGGAAAGAGAGTGAGGTGTGGGACTGAGTCCTGAGAATCCAGCCTCCTCCCCCATCCTCCCATGCCTATAAGGTGACAGACAGACAGCACATCCAGGGAATTCTCTGTATCTAGAAGGTTCTAGAAGATTCTAGGGAGGATCATGTCCAAGTTTGCCTGTAGTCAGAGGTCCAAGTGGGCTACATCACTACCTTAAAACATAACTAACTTGTTCCTCAGACTTTCTTCTTCTGCAGAGAAACTGTCTTTTCATTCTCCTCTCTGAAATCATGAAGCAGAACAGAAATGGAACCTGTTAACAGCGTCCTTTTCTCCAAATTCAACCGTTTGATGGCACTTCATAGAATGTGAGCCAAGAGTTTTCATCACCCCTGCATATTTACTCAGCGAATTGCTTATGCTGTTACTACATGTGTTTGTATGCTGTTTTTATGAAGTGTTACTTTTTTTTAATCACAAAGTCATACATTACACTGGTGAAAAATTTAAGTATTTCTAAAATGTATGATTCAGAAACTGAAAGACTCCTATAATCCTGCCCTCCCAAGATTTCTGCAAAGTATGTGTGTGAAGTTTTTACTTTACTTTTTCATCTTAGTCCTGGAGAAAACAATGGTGGCTGTCAGAATGGGAAGTACACAACAAAATCAGGTAATTCTCCTTAGCACACCATGTTGAGCCTCCTTCCCTATTAATGGGGATGGTTCCAACCTCTGTAACTACTCTTTCCACCCAGATAAATACCAACATTCAGTAGGCAGGGCACACTGGGGAGTCCTTTGGCTTGAGTGGGTGAAGGGCAAATGTGTGGGTGGGGTGTCACGGTATGTGCTGAAATGTGGTTCCATGGGCTGAATTGTGCCCCCACAGCTTCCTGTATTGAAGCCGTAACTCCCCAATGTGGTTATATTTGGAGATAGAACTTTTACAGAAATAAATGAGGTTGAATAAGGCCAGAAGAGTGGGACCCTAATCTGACAGAATTGTGTCCTTATGAGAAGAGACACAGAGAATTCACTCTCTTTCTCTCCACCTTGGGAGGACACAGCAGGGCAGTGGCTGTCTGTAGGCCAGGAAGAGACCCCACACCAGAACCTGACCACACTGGCACCTTGCTCTGTGTCTGCCAGTCTCCAGAATTATAAGAAAACAAATTTCTGTGGTTTAAGCCACCCAGTCTGTGGTATTTTGTTATGGCAGCCTGATCTGACTAATGGGGTGATAGGCAAAGGGGTGTGTGTGTTACATCCAGTCTAGTTGTTCCCCAATCCTCTGCCCCCATTATTGGTATACTCAAACTTCTTTAACTATTGTCTCTGAAAATGTGGTGTGTGTTGGGGTGATAAGACTGTCCTCTTACAGATACTTGAGTCTGGCCTCAGCTTCCTTCCTCACACTGGGACTTTTGTGTTCCTTTCTTTACTGCAAACTGGGGGCCAAATGGTCCCCAGGTGCCACTTAACTTGAACTATAGTTGGAGAGAGAATTTCAGGGCATACACTGGGCCCCCTTGAATTGCATTGACAGTGCCTGTCAAGCTCTCAGTCAGCTTAACTGAAACGCACTACCTCGGAAATTCTTTCTTCTGCATGGTCTATTCTGTTGTTGATACTTGCTATTGCATCTTTAAGTTCCCTAATTGACTGCTTCAGTTCCTTCAGCTCTGCTATATGCTTTCTATATTCTTCATATCATTCATCTCTTATTTGATTCTGTTTTTGAATTTCCTTTTGGTTATTATCCACTTTCTCAGCAATTTCCTTCATTGTTTTCATCATCTGTATTTTAAATTCCCCTTCTGTCATTTCTAAAATTTCTTTATAGGAGGAATACTCTGCTGTAGCTATCTCATGATCCCTAGAATGGGTTACTCTGGACTGGTATTTCATGTTGCCAGCATTTTTCTGCTGATTCTTCTTCATGAGTGCTTTCTTGTATCTGTTTCCTTACTTTAATTTTCCTCCCACTTCTTCTTGCTCTTTAAGTTACTGTGCTACTGGCTAAAGTTTTAATGAGTCCTTTTGGTATGAGACCAGAAGGATGAGAAGATTGAAGAGCAAGAAGGGAACAATATTAAAAAAGAGAGAGAGAGAAAGAAGAGGGGGTGAATAAAAGAAAATATTGACAAAAAGAAGAAAGACACCAAAAGAAAGAAATAGGAGTAATATAGGTATATAGTAGGGTACTATGACCCAACCTTAAAGGCCCCCAACCTGTGGGGGTTCCAAATTGGGTAATTCCCTTGAAATAAACAGCTCTTTGCCAGCCAGCTCAGACATAGTATCCCACCTCCACCATGTAGAGAGGAAAGACAAAAAATACCACAAATCAAACACAAACAAATAAGCAAGAACCCTTATGGGATAAAATTAGGGGGAAAGAAACAAATACTAGGGGCAGAAACACTAGCAAAAATGAAATTCTAATTGTTTTTTGTTTGTTTGTTTGTTTAGCTTTAGGCTGGGCCGGGTTTGAACCACCACCTCTGGTATATTGGGCCAGCACCCTACTCCTTTGAACCACAGGCGCTGCCCTAAAATTCTAATTGTAAAAGAAGGCAAAAATGGAAGATTATATTTAAACTAGAATATTAAAAAAAAAAATGTCAAGGAAAAATATTGAAATTAAGAAAAAAAAAAAACCCAAACCAAAAAACCAAACAGTATATATATCTTGCTAAATATTGACCAGGCAACAGGTGATCTTCTGAGGTATAAGATGTTAATCACAATGTTGATACAACTGTAGGAGATGGAGACTGGAGGCCTCTGCTGATTTCTCAGACCCTGCAGGCTTGGGAGCCCAAATGTCTCCTCAGCCCACTCAAAAGACATTCCAAACCATGAACCTTGGCCAACCAGAAGCTTTCCAAAGAAAGCACTTATCACTGGCATCTTTCCTGGCATGGCTGCCTGCTTTTCCAGTGCACCAAATCCAGTGTCCCTCTATGCCCCTGAGGGCCAAGGCTGTTAATTTGCCAAACACTTGGATCTCTGCACTTGCCCAGCGTCTCAGTCTCCGCCTTTGGGCAGCTCAGTCACTAGATTAGTCACCCAAGGTCTCCTGGCCAATCCTGGCACTGCAACATGCAGGGGCATCCCACTGCTGAACAATATTAGCTCCTTTCTGGCTCAGTAGCTCAGTCCAGGGCCCCAGACAACACCCAAAGTCATCCATCCACACACCTGCCACCGAAGATCTCCCAAGGAAGTTCAATTGAGTGCCCAAGTCCAAAAGAACCAAACAGCCCACAGGTAAGGCTTTTTCTACTTGCAGTCTCGCTGTTGCTATGGTTATAAGTGCAGGCAGCCTCCGACCCAACAAATGCACGTACCACTTGCCAGTTTTCCACCACTTCTGTCCTCCTCGGGGGGTCCAGAAGTCTCTCACTGACTTCCTGTGTCACCAAAGGGAAGCCTCTGGGAAAAACCCACCGGCCAGAGATGTCTGGAGTCTTCTCTCCCCACTCTCACTGAGCCTGGCTGCAAAGAAGCTGTCCCTTGGCCACCATCTTCAACCTCTGATATTATTACCATTTCTTAATCAACATTGTATGTCAAGTCCCGGCACTGAAACCTCTAAGCAGAGACCTCTGCTGATACCAATTATATTGGGTTTTTAGCTTCCATTTAATTTATTTCTGCTCCCAGCTTTGTTATTTATTTTGTTCTTCTAGCTTTGGGTTTCTTTTATTCTTTTTCTAGTTTCTTGATGTTACCTGTCAACATTGTTTTTTCCTTATCACATAGATTTTGGGTGATTGTATCATAATAGCCATTCAGTTTGAAATACATTTTGATTTCTATTTCAATTTCATCATTAACCTAAGGATCATTCAGCAGTTGGTTGTTTCTCGTGTCCAATTTAATTCCATTTTTTCTTTGTTGATTTTGTGCCTTAATGACTTGTCCAGTTCTGTCAGTGGAGAGTTAAAGGCCCCACAATTATGGCATTGCTGTTTCTTTGTTTGGTTAGATATAGTGGTATAGGGGTGTTCATGTGTTTTTAATCCATTCAGCCAGTCTATATCTTTTCATAGGATCATTGAGACCATTTACATTAAATGTTAGTATTGATATATAAGATACTGTTTTGTCCATTATTTTGAATGATAACTGATTGCTTTGTTTTCCCCATTTGTTACTATCTTGTAAGGGTTGTGGGCTTTAACTTTGGGGTCTTATTTTTCCAATTTAGTTATTGATTGTTCTTTTGCATGTAACAGAATACTTTTAAGAATTTCCTATAGGGCATGTTTAATAGTAAAAAATTCTTTAGTTTTTACCTGCTTGGAAAAAACTATTTCTTCTTTGTTGATGATACTTAGTTTTACAGGGTACAAAATTCTTGGTTAGTAGTATAAAAATGTAACACAACCATTTCTGGCTTGAAAGTTCTCTTCTGAGAGGTCAACACTTAGTCTAATGGGTTTTCCTTTGTTAATAACTTTTTTATTTTTTCTCTTGTATGATTTTCTCCATCACTTTGACTTTGGTAACACTGAATACTACATATTTTGATGATATTCTATTTGTTATTAATCTTCCTTGTGTTCAAGGGCTATCTTGTATCTGATATCTAAATCTCTAGCAATATCAGGTAATTTTCCTCTAATAATCCCTCAAATATATTTTTGTACTTACTGCTTTTTCTTCTTCTCCTTAACAGATAATCTATAATTCTTATATATTGGTTCACTCTCTATAATCTCACATTTCTTTCAGTGATTGTTCATTCTCTTATGTCTTTTTCTTTGCTCTTTTTACTGATTTACTTCAAAATTCTTGTCTTTAAGGTCTGAAAATCATTATTCTAATCAATCTAGTCTGTTATAGAGCTTTCTGGTGTATTTTATATTTCCCTAAATGAATTTCTTTATTTTATTTTATTTCTTTAAGTTCTGTGATCTCTTTTTAGTGAATTTTTCATTCATTTCCTGATTTGTTTTTGTTTCCTTGAGATGGTTTTCTATAATTTCCTCAATTCTATTCTTTTTACTTGCCATCCATGATCTAAATTCCATATCTGAAATTCCATTTCAACAATTACCTTATGATTGGAATTCATTACTAAAGAGTTATTGTGATCCTTTAGGTGTAGTGAGTTAGCCTTTGTTTTTGCACGGTTCTGGAGATGACATCTTACCTGGAGCCACTTCTCTCAGCTCGATACAGATAGTGGATATGGTACACCAGTTATCTTCTGCTGAGACTTTTGTTGTTAAATGAAAATAGAGATGAGTTCCTGGATGAATGTGCTTTGATCTTAATCTCAAAGCTTGACCAGGCAGAGAGGTATGATTGTACTGTGAGTCATCAATGCTGCTGCTTGCCATCTCTCCTCTGTTCTCCTGTGTTTGTAACCAGGCCACCGTATCAAAGCCAGCTCCTGGTGGTAGGTATATATTTGAGGTGTAGCTGGTGGCCAGCAGGATGGAGTGTGCACAGGTGATAGCAAGTTCTACTGGGCAGGATGCACAAGTGTGCAGGCCTGGGAAGCTAAGGTGCCAGACGCATTGGGTGGGTAAGTTCCATTCAGATTGAGGCAGAGGATGTCAGAGGCAGTCAAGGCAAAGCAGCCCTACAGAACCACTGGGCACAGGGCATTGTGCCTTCTGGTACAGGATGGGCTGGCAAGTCACCCTTCATGGACAGGGTGAAGCAAGACCTGTGGATGTAATGGACCCACTATGTCAGGAACCTCCTTGGGATAAAGCAAGTCTGCAAAGTGTAGCACTGACACACACGATTCCTTCTTTGGAAAACTATCTCTGGATGAGTGTCACTGAGTTAATGCACTAAATAAACTAAACTTAAATTTGGTACACATGTTTTGTTCTGAAACACTAATGTGATTGATCTAGAACTATAGTTAGGAAGCCACATGGTTAAATTAGAGAAATATGGTCTTTAGTGTCAGATTTGTTGCATTTAAATATCTTCTGCCATTTATTAGATATGGGACTAGGGAAAACTGATACTTCTCCATTTGTCTTTTACCTCAACTATATGATAATAATAATAACTGTCTTAAAGATTTTCTGTGACTAGTAAATGTGACAATATGCTAATTTTGTCTAGTATTCAGTAAGTAGTAAAATGTCTATTATCTTTTCCTTCTTTATTTTTTTCTGACTTTCCTCCTGTTACTTAGTTCTCAGTTCTTGATCTTTCTCAGATCAAGAAAAACAAGTGTTCATCAACATATAAATGGACTAATAGACTGTGGTATATGTATATCATGGAACACTATTCAACCATAAAAATGGTGGAGACTTTACATCTGTTGTATTTACAGAAATAAAACACATCTTTCTTAGTAAAGTATCACCCGAGTAGAAAAGCAAGTATCTAATGTATGCAATAGTAATACGAAGCCAATAGATAAACAATGACATCCACATGAGGTAAAAAGCACAATTAAATTCAAGTGAGGGAAGGGAGAGAAGGAAAGGAAAGGGGAAAGGGGAGCATGAAGGAGAAATGGTAAGCTCTCATGTAATGTGCACAATGTAAGGGTACACAGCACACCCCCTGGGTGAAAGGTTCAACCACAACTTGAACTATACCTAAGAAATACAATCAACATAACATAATCATGTTTACCCTCATATCAATCTGAAAAAAAGACATAAACAGAGTAAACATCAAAAGAAAAATTAATGACATATTTTGAAGGAACTTCTAATAGCTTCTGATTTATGAAAGAAAATAACATGCTTTGCAATAATTGCCGTACATTGCTTGAGTATGTATGTGATAGAGCAAAGAACTCAAGAAAAGCAATAGTCTATTTAACATTATACAAATATGTCCAGCAGTAAAGAATATATTTTTAATTCCTTTTGTTAGTATTAGTGTTGAAATAACCATACTCTCACCTGTTTATCCTCATCAATTAGCACACAGAGTGTGCAGAACAGCTGGTGGCAGAGGGCACAGGACTAATTACTGCCTATAACTGTGCAATAGAATAATGCTGTCTGGTCTATTCTGGAATAATACCATGCTTTCATAACTCCCATGCTTTAATACACTGAATTTAATAGCACAGACTCCTACATATATCTGGTCTGTCTTCTAGAAATACCTTTTAGAAATCCTAAATTTAGAGAGCTTTCCATGGACATAGCTACATTACATTTTGGAAGTGAGTAAATGGATAGGATTTTTTGACATCTGCCTCAACAGAGATCAACACAACAGTCTCTCATTACATCCTTATGAAACAAATGGAAACAGAAAAATTCATCCTTATGTCTCTATCTCCTGTATTAATTTTTTAGGCAAAAGAGAAAGGATGTATTATAAAAGATACTTTTCCTGCACTTCCACATTTGCAAAATGTCTTTAAAACAACCTACTACATGGTGGGGATTGTGGGAATGGGGGAGCATAGAAAAGGAATGAGGGAGGGGATGGGGGGTCACAGTGTTTGACACACCTCTTGAGGAAGGAACACATTTAAAAGAGGGACTTTGCTTGACAAATGCAATTAATGTAACCTGGATCTTTGTATCCTCAACGAATCCCCAACAATTAAAAACAGTAACAACTACAACTACATTATTTTGGCAGATCAATCTCGTTTTTAATAACCTCATAGTCCTTACTTAGTATTTCAATATACTTGTCAGAGCTTTCTGAGAGATATATGAGTAATATCTGGAGCTGTTTTATGAAAAGAGAAACCATGAGTAATGAAAGGTCTTTACAGCTTACATGCTGCTATGGTTTGAATGCCCCCTCCAAAACACATTTTGAAATTTGTCACTAGGAAGGCACTAAGAAGTGGGGCTGTTGCCAGTTGCCAGCTTCAGTGGCCCACGCCTGTAATTCCAACACTCTGGCAAAATCAGGAAGGAGGATTGCTTGAGTTCAGGAGTTCGAGACCAGCCTCAGCAAGAGGGAGACCCCATTTCTACTAAAAATAGAAAAATTAGCTGGGCATGATGATACTTGCCTGTAGTCTCAGCTACTTGGGAAACTGAGGCAAGAGGATCACTTGAGTCCAAGAGTCTGAGGTTGCTATGAGCTGTAATGATGACATCATCCTCTACCCAGGGTGGCAGAGTGAGACTCTGTAAAAAAAAATATAAATAAATAAATAAAAAGAAGTGAGACTGTTAAGAGATGATTAGGCTAGGAAGATGTTACTCTTATAAATGGCTTAATGTATTTATTGCCAGGATGGGTTGGCTAAAGTGGGTTTGCGTGAAATTGAGTTAAGCCCTCTCTTCCTTACTGTCTCACTTTCTTGCCCTTCCACCTTCCACATGGGACAATATAGCAAGAAGGCCATGACTAGATGCCAGCACTTTCAAACTGTGAAAAATCAAATTGTTTTCTTTATAAATTAACTGGCCTCTGGTATCTGTCATGACAGCAGAAAATAGACTAAGACAGCTGCTTTCACAACTATCTACATTTTGGCAAATTCTCAACTTACATTACTCATTTTCCTCTCCCCAAAGTATAATGCAACAAATGAGAGAAAAAGGCATATACTTTCTCACATTATTTTCAAACTGCAATGGGTAATTGAGGTAGCCTGATAGCTTTTTGCTAAAAGGTCAGTTTTGAGATGATTCTAGTCTTATCTTTAACTTTAAAATTTGAGTGCTTAAAATATTTTTTTTCATGGGCACAATTTTAGTAACTATCTGGTTGGTTTCTATCTCTAGAGGTTCTAATTAGCTTCTTACATTTCTATTTATGCCAAATATTAGCCCTTGTTTAGTTTAAAATCCGAACTATAAAATGGAATTTTTTCTATTTATTTCTTTCTCCATAACTGTTTTGGCATAGAACGTCATTTCCTACTGTGCTCATGTATATATTGTATTTATCCTTTAAAACACAACCAAAGTTTCAGTCCTACATTAAATGTGGTACAATTACTTTTACACAAAATTGCAATTTATCCTTCTGCATTTCTAATGTGATCTTAGGTTATACTATGAAGCTAAAAGTCTATGTCTATTTTTTATGCTATTCTTTGTTAATTTCATGTATGTTATTTTGTCTCCCCAGAAAATTTACATATTCCTTGAAGCCAATATGGATTGCACACATCTTTTTTGGTATAATCCACACATACAATAGTGAAAGCATGCAATAGTCATTCAATAAATATGTGTAGTTTTCACAAAAGAAAACAAGTTATAAAGCCAAAACATGAGCTAATATCCATAAACTTATAATACATTTTATGGCTTTGGAAAATTCGTGGGTACCATGGGCTTTGTCATTATTCCCAGTGGTGTGGTCCCTGTATTACTCTTAACGCTTATACAATTCAATTAAGATGATTTCATACTAAACTAAATAGGAAATTCTATGTAAAAATACCTCATTATTCCAATCTTTTGCTAGGCCTTAAAGGATCTTATGGAGCTTTGTTGCCAGTATTCAGGAAAATAACTGCAACTTGTCATACACAAATTATTTGTGTAAATATTACTTACCAACTATTAGCAGGAATTTACCCAAGTTGCAACTTTCCCTATGATATGGCAACTACTAAAAGAGTTTTAACATGCCACCACAATTATACTGCTAATAATTAGTTTTCTTTTACATAAAGACAGGGAATATAATAAACTGAAGCAAGAATAGAAACCAAAGCTGGGGAATCAAGAGATTTCTTAATAGTGAACCATGCTACGCAAGTGAACAGATTCCTCTGGGAAATGTGTTGGGAACGTACCACTTTCATATTTCAATGAGATAGAAACACTCGGTGGCATATAGACAAAGACAAGGCACTCTGGAAGAAAGATGTGTACTTGGAGACCCAAAAGGTCATTCCATCATAAACTGTGTTGCTTCACAGCAGTGACCATTCCTGTGCATTAGTCTCTTGTACTTACGTCTCTCTCTGTCCTCTCTCTCCTTTCTCTCTCTCCCCGACCCACACGTACTACATATCTATAACTTGAAACATATTTCAGTCTTTTATATTTCCTTGGGTAAAAATAAATATAATTGGATGTTGAAGCATATCAGCATAAGGTAATATTGAGAATAAAGGAAAGAAAGTCTTCAAGATCTAGTCTGCATAGAATGAATCTTAGATAAATTTAAGGATATGGGCCAAGTTTATGGCTTTATCATGGAGCAACAGTAGTTATCTTGAACATGGGGTTGGCCATTATAATGTCAGAGGAATTAATCTGTAGATAAATAACAGAAAATAAAAGCTGCAGAAATATATTTGCTTAAAGAGAGGTGGATGAGATTTAGGATGAGATAATAAAAGATACCTGAGGCAAACAAGTTACCAGGCAAAATTTGAGCTAATATTCATAAACATGTGATGCCTGTCATGCCTTTTATTCTCTGCCTCCTCACCTAACAGAAGTTTCCAGAGTTCTATTACAAGAAATGTACACACAGAGAGAGCTGATAAACCAAAGAAAGGATAAAGGAAAACAACTTCAAATTGAGGGGATACAAAATAAAAGCCAAGATGCTCCTTTGAGGAAATTGTATAGTGCTAGTTTTGTTTAATCTTTACAGGATGAACAACGATTTAACTCCCACCAACCTTTGTTCCCCTTGAAGTTAATAATATGCATTCCCCCAAACTGGAAATTGAAATGACAAGATTAGGCATATATACTGCTAAATGTTTGTGTTTCCAAATTCAAGGAGGACATTTGAAATCTACTTTTTATAATTAAAACATCAGAAATAAATTTTAACAGAAAATTATGCTTGCATGATTCTTCTAAATCCTCCTTGAAATTATTTGTATTTAGAGCTGGCCTATATCATAATTAATGTAGCAAGTCTTGACCATCATCTATATACTACTGTGCAGAAAGAATTCACATGTTTAGCTTCCAAAGAGTGTCACAGATTCATCCCTTCTTCCTCTCAACTCCTTTTCTCCCTCCCTTCCCTAACAATTGGTAACCCCAGAAAGAATACTCCATATCTTGAGAAAAGCAGTTGGTCCCTGGCTTCATGTAAGTTGCCAGTTCTTTCTCAGGCAGAAGGACACGTCATTTCTCCAGGCTGAATTGGCCTGTATGGGAGTTCAGCTGATTCTTCTCCACTACCCCAGGAAGGCTATCTTGATCAAATTTTTCCATGGCTGTATTGAAAATGTGTAAGTACAAAACCGAGTAAAAGTGCTTGATTTTGAAGGCAAAATACAGTTTATAACTAAAACAGGAATGAGGGGGTTAGAGAAGGTGTGGGAGGTTTTAACAGATAAAAACTTGAAGAATATAAATTTAAGTACTAAGAATGCTAAATTTAAGAGTGATGACTTTGAAATGTAGTTTTGAAACAAAAAAATCCACATCCTTAATCTAATATCAAAAGAAGGGCTTAAATATGAGTAAACTCTTACTCTATCTAGGATGTGGTGTGGGTTGAATGAAAGTAAATTTTAATGAAATTTGGTGAGTGTTCAATGACACTTCATATACATAAACTAGAGTCTTTATTAGAAAGACAAACTTTCTTTCAATTGTGTGGAAAAAAATATATATGTTTTCTCTCAGAGGATTTTCTGGAACATCCTACCAAAATCTGAATGCCAGTTGAGTGGATCACAGATACTACAGGGACTTTAAAGGGATGGTATTTTCAATTACATCCCTAATAGTAAGCTAACTATGTCTTCTAGCCTTGTTTACTTCCTAGGGGAGGTGAGGGAATGAGGAATGGGGTAGGGCCACTGGGCAGCCGTGATGGGTAATCATGTATCCTAGTGCTAAGGAGAGGCCTCAGAACATGCCAATGAGTTCAGGAACTATTTGTTTGACTCCTTGTAGGCATGGACACTTATTTTTTCTCTGGTATATTTCAGTGAGTTTAGTCAATCATATCTTTTAGATATTTTTTTGTCATTGCATTTCCATTCTTATTAGCTTTTTAATTTCTGTTTTTGCAAGCCTTGAAGGCCATGCCCTTTCACCCTCAGTGGTAGCTGTGGAACAAAAATGAGAACCAGGAGCTATACCAGGACTTGCCCCTGTCTAAGTTCCATGCTTCAGGACAATGTAGATTCCTGGGACCACCAGCTGAGACCTCCCATCTATGTGTTGACCAATATAGCAAGTGAGGAACAGGAGTGCCACTGAATAATGTCCTACATTCCTGTAGATAGTTCCCAAGCTCTGAGACAGCTCTATGGGCCATCACCTGCTGTTGCAGAAGAGGCCCTAGCAAAAGCAGAAGTAAATACCTTTGTGAGGCTGGCAGGTGGAAGGCAGAAGGAAAAAGATTATATTGTGTCCCAGGAAGTTTCTGGCATCCCTCTCGTACTAATTGTAGGGTACACAAGGGTCAGCCCTGGGGGTACTGAAAGTGGTGGCAATAATACATTGGTAGATTTGACTTTGCTGAGAGGTCAAGTGTTGTTTCTACCCTGGGGCCCACAAGTAAGAGGACTTCCACATCTCCTCTCACTTAGATCAGAAGTAATGATGGAGATGCCAACAAGAAATAAAACAGCTTATAAGGTTAGGCTGGCTCATGTTTCCTTCCCACTTTTGGACCCCTAGCACCTCACAGATAATTGACCAAGGCCTATCCTATTTCTGTCTTCTGGTAATCCATATTTACCTTCTTGCTCTATTGCTCATTGCCTCTAACCTCCTCGACCACTAAGTTTTAATCTGTTTCTTACTATGCCTACCACTTTTGCTCCTCCCATGATGATTGGTCCTCTACTGCCTTCTTATTTCCCCCTTTTCCTTTCTGGGGGAAGGCCAGTTCCTGTGGCCCCAGAGCACAACTGATGGCAAAAAGGAAGAAGGGAAGAAAAAGGTTGGGGGAGAGAAGTGAAAGTTACTAATCTATGTGTTTTATATTTGAAACCCTGAACCCTCTCACACTCTGTTTAGCACTAATGTGACTTACATATTTGGAGATTTAGTAAAGATTGTTGGAAATATTGTGATTATTTTTTTAAATGCCACCCAGAAGCCTAAACCTTGGATTTTGTTTTCTACTTTTGAGGTAATTAAAATAGAAATAAACTTGTTAATGTTTTCTAAATTACTTAGTTGTATCCTGACTACTGTGTTGTATTGAATTAACTTGCAGTGTGCCTGGGGCAAGGGAGAGTTGAATTCTTACAAGCCCTTTCTGAGGAATTACTATCTACCTAAGCCTAAGAGGGTTGCTTAGAGCTGGATGAGTTAGTAAAGACAAGGTCCATAAAGGCAGGCCAAAGTCCAGACAATAGAGAAAATGCACTAATGGTAAAAGTAACCAGATAGGACTGAAATGAGAGTCTCTGTTAAGCTAGTATTTTACAATTAGAGGCAAAGGCAGGCTGAAAGATTAGGAAAGAAGTAGGGTGGGAAGATGGGATAGTTTTAATCTACTGCTTCAACATCAGCTATTGTTGCCTCTCAACTTTTTACTGTTGCTAAGTGCAGGAGGGTTGGCTCATTATGAGTGAAAAAACAAAAAAGATGAAACAAAGCTAATCCCTTTACCCATTGTCTGAACAAAGGGCTACTTTATGCTTAAAAGTTTTAAAAGCAAATGAAAATATTTTACTCAGATGCTGGAATATTTGTACACTTTATGATTTGATACAGCATACAATCATAATGGCAATTCTGTGATATTATCCAAACACCCATATGGGAACTTGTGCAATGTCAAGTGACAAAGATATGGGTATAGCATGAAGGATGGAGGGACGGACATCTAGACCACTGTATAACTTGATTCACTTTATAGTAAGATAACCTAAAACATTGTGCCTTTTTACATGAACAACCGCTAAATTAGAAATGTCTCCAGAGGACAATTCTTCAAATAAGTATTTTTCATGTCAAGTGCTGATAGTGTGAGTGATATAACCAGTCAAGTAGAGGTTGACAAAACCTGCAGATCCAAGAGATGCCTACCTTAAAAGCAAAACCATTAATGTGTTTTTAGCATAAATAATTAGTTCTTTGTTACTCTGGCAAAAAAAGGGCACCTGGGTTCATGAAGTTTCTTTTTATTAATTTGTTTCATAATAGGTCATTCTAAATATTCCATTGTAGTGCAAAGCTTTGCAAGAACATCTGGATAGTGCATGATAGAATTTGCCTCACTCTGTGTACATCCTGAAGCTGGCATGATTCCATCGATTTACTGTGGTGGGTTGAGCAGAAATATTTGGCAAATCATTAGACAGCTGCTTACTATGAGGTAGCTTAGTTTCAGCATACCAAACACTCATTGAATTTTCAACCTTAATGAACAGAGAAGTTGAGTGTGCTTATAGTGATCAAAAATACCTTTTGCGCCAAATGTTAGAAGATATTTTGACAAGAAATCAAGTTGTTGTGTCGATGACAGTGCTGCACCTCTAGAGAGTTACCAAAAGGTGTAGTAAGTGACAGCAGGACAGGGTCTGCTTTCCTTATCAAAGGAAATAAGAAGTTCCTCAGATGAATGCTCAGAAAGACTTTACTGACAATTAATTAAAGCAATCTATGATAAATTCACGAAAACAAAAAAATGACACCAACACAACCAGCTCCTTTTCCAGCCTCTCTTCTGTTACCTAACATCCTAGGTGTGTTTTGTTATTTTCTATGTCATTTTTAAATACTGAACACTTACAGTAAGTAGCAAAGAATACCTATTAGCAAATTTAGGCATTGAATCTTTATTTGTATCTTTGTGGTAGCTTAAATATATTCTCACTACAAAAGGGAATGATAAACATCAACAAAGTAGCCCTGAGTTCTGATAATAATAGGAATGGGTTAAATATTTACTATTCTAAATAACAATAATTGTCACAAGAAGATTCATGTTGTACTGTTTATAATTTATAGTTCTCATTATATTCTTCTTCACAAGATTGTACCATCAGAATTTTAATGTCCTATGTATTATCTAGAAGATAATAATAAACTGTACCACTCTGAGCTTTTACACATCCCAAAGTATGATTCACTACCCATTTCTGTTTTCCACTGTTTACAACTTCTGTAACCTGGGTAAGAAAAGTGCTCATGCACCCAATCAAACTATTGAACACTGAAAAGGCTAATATTTAAAGTTATAAAATTTGGCTCAGCGCCTGTGGCTCAACGGGCTAAGGCACCAGCCACGTACACCTGAGCTGGAGGGTTCGAATCCAGCCTGGGCCTGCCAAACAACAATGACGGCTGCAACCAAAAAATGGCCGGGTGTTGTGGCAGGCGCCTATAGTCCCAGCTACTTGGGAGGCAGAGGCAAGAGACTCGCTTGAGCTCAGGAATTGGAGGTTGTTGTGAGCTGTGATGCCACAGCACTCTATCCAGGGTGACAGCTTGAGGCTCTGTCTCAAAAAAAATAAAAAAATAATAAAGTTATAAAATTCTGAAAGTTTATAGTCTGTCATAAAATATAATGACATTAAAATTACACCTCAATTATTCTGAGAATTATTATAACTAAAATACCAAACAGGAAGAAATAATTTAGTTTTACTACATTCTTAAAATAGAGATTATAGTGCTATCTTCATCCACCTTGGAAAAAGAGGTTTCCTGTGCAGTTGTCACTAAATAATTAGGTAGCACATGCATACTGCAGGAGAACATATTGCTTCTCAATTATTACATTGTATTATAGCAATAGCTTTTCATTATCAATTATTACTGAGAGATATTGATTCCTAAAGGCCCTAAACATAGTACCATGTAGAATGTCCCTACTTTAAAATCAATGGGCCAAAACCAGAGATAAAAGCATTTTAGACAGATTAAAAAATACTACTTCGTGTCATGGGCTAATTCCATAGCTGACAGGAAACCTTGAATGTTATGTTTATAATGAATTAGATTGAGTGATATTACCA
This sequence comes from Perodicticus potto, assembly GCA_963574655.1. NCBI lineage: Eukaryota > Metazoa > Chordata > Mammalia > Primates > Lorisidae > Perodicticus > Perodicticus potto. The sequence continues at coordinate 1,773 of CAUYRH010016896.1, read as the reverse complement.
TAGAGAAAGTGATAATTTTAAGTGAAGTCTATTTCCTGTGGCAATATTTCCTTTTGTAATAATGAAAATGTATAGTATTTATCAAATCACATCTAGATTTGAAAAGTCAGAGAAATGGTGCATGATTATGCCAGCTTTTTCTTAGGTGCTTGAGAAGATGCTACTTAGTGCTGAACAATGATTAAATATATATACTTTCTCACTCACCTTTACTGTCACTCAGAAAAGCTTTCATAGCATATACATTTCTCAAAGAAACTCTCTGTGGAACTTATTTTCATAGAAGTTTCTTGACTATTGCTTTTTTGGGAATGGACTAGTATCCTATATTACTTCATGGATGTAGATTGTATGTTTTGCAACTCTTAAAACACCCTTCCCTTAAGTGAAATAATACAAAAAAGGTCATAGATCCATCATTCCCACAATATAGGACTTTATCTGTCTAATGGTGTTTGATCATATAATTTATTGGAAAATATACATTTATAACTGACTTTATCTTACATCCTGATTTTAAAAGCTGTGATTCAGAGGAAAAATAATGCAGGGAGTTTGGGGGTTGATGTATGGTGTTTGTGCATGTGAAAAAGTGAAAGGTAGATGGAAAAAGACAGATTAAAAATAGAAAGGGGCAACAACACAGTTGAAAAGGAATGAAACACAGCAACAGGAAGCAGCTGAAAATTGGAAGTACTGTGGGAAAAATAATAAATTTGAATGTGGGAGAAAATAATCTAGAGAACACAGAGTGGGGCAGTTTGAAAAGAAAGTAGTGTTATGGATTAAGTGCTTCATGACAGAAAGGATTATGTATAGGAGCCACACATTTAAGGGGTTTGGGATGAGGTGATTAGATAAATACTATCTAGCCTTCCTAAAAAATGAATCTATTCCTGCTACTCCATTGCTTCGTACAAATATCATCTCTCCTTCAATGGTAGCCAATCTAGTATTCCCTATATGAAACTAGAAGTACTTTCTGGTTTGGGTTTCATTAATCCTCCACACTGGCCTTGACAATCAAACACATAATTATCAAATTAACTTCATTAGCGTGGTGGGTATGCAATGAATTAGGGTCAACAAAAATATTTTCCCATTAAGTTCTCAGGGCTTGTTCAATATACGTAAATTGATCAATGTAATCCAGCACACAAATAAATTAAAAAACAAAGACCACATAATTCTCTCAATTGATGCAGAAAAAACCTTCGACAATATCCAGCATCCCTTCATGATCAGAATGCTAAAGATAATGGGAATAGAGGGGACATTTCTTAAATTGATAGAGGCCATCTACAGTAAACCCACAGACAATATTGTATTGAATGGAGTTAAATTGAGCTGTCTTTCAAAAACACACCGATGACTTTTACTCTACTGCAAAAAACACTCGAATGACTACGGAATAAAGGACCACACGTTAGCCTGTCCTTGATCTTTCCCTGAGTTTCTGATAACTCTACATTCTATGTCTTTCATTGTATTTACTTACATTCTCCAAGTTTCAGTCCAATCAAACTACTCTCCAAACTCTGAGAACTCATTTAATTTGCCAGTTTTGAACCTTTGCACAGGATATTCCTCAGACTAAAATTTCCTCTTCACCCATTCGATAAAACATGTCCATTCACCTTCCTCATCCCTCACATCCCACATAATGAAGGCTATGTCCTCAAAGACGTTTACAGCATACAGAAATAATCTCTCTTTCCCACAAAATGTTTTGGTTTGGTGCTGTATTCCACAGTGTCACCAGTCTCATTATGC
>CAUYRH010016895.1:0-41367 GCA_963574655.1 Perodicticus potto | reverse complement strand
TAGCCGTGCATTGTGGAGGGCACCTGTAGTCCCAGCTACTTGGGAGGCGGAGGCAGGAGACTCGCTTGAGCCCAGGAATTGGAGGTTGCTGTGAGCTGTGATGCCACAGCGCTCTATCCAGGGTGACAGCTTGAGGCTCTGTCTCAAAAAAAAAAAAAAAATCATTAATTAAATTATTTTCAAAAGACGTTCAAATCACAGTAAATATATTCTTTTTTTACTTTTTTTTTTGTCAACATAAGTGTGCTGCGAAAGTTTAAATATAGGTTCAAGTGTGCAGAGAGATAAAAAAAGGTTGGAAAATATTGAGTTAAAGGTTTGAAAATGTGAAGTAAACGCTGGGCTCTAGAGTGAAGGTCGCCTCCACTGGAGCATCTGGGAAGGCTTGGAGGGAGGAGGAAAGAGACCCACCGAGAGCACCGCTCCCCTAAAGGTATTTCAGGATAGTCCTGCTGATCTCTGATCCCCCTCTAATCCTACTACACAAACAGCTGGAGCTCAAAAGTGGCGCTTCGGTCTTCCCAGAAAGCTCTTAGAATGGCACGTGGTAAGCGCTACAAGTGGTCATCATGGAGGTGGCTATTATCACTTGTTAAAGGACTCTGGCCATCCCCACACGGCCCGCAGCCTCTTCCCCGACTGGCGGTAACTCCAACCAGGCGGTTGCGTCCCTGGAGGATCCAGACGCCGGGCAAGGAAGGAATCCCTGACCCCAACCCCTTGTCTCTCTGTCCCGGAGGCTCAGACTGGCCCCACCAGAGGCACAGTGGGGGCGCGGCCTGCAGCGGGCGGGGCAGCGGAGCACACTCCCAGGCCGCCCTGACCTTAGGCTCCTCCTCCTGCCCGGCTCTCCGCCCTCTGCTCGGTCCCGGGAGAGGCGGGGCGGCGGTGGCTGCGGCGAAGTGCAGGAAGCCGGGCGGCGGTCCGCGAGGAGGAGGGGCGTGCTGACTTGGGCGGCTCAGCGTGGCGGGGGTCAGAGCCGCAGACTTCCCCTAAGTGGTACCGCGCCGCTCCACCCCGGAGTGACGCCCTCTGCCCATGGGCCTGGCCCGGGGCAACCGGCGGGCGGCGCGGAGGAGGCGGCGACAGGTGGCGCGCAGCGGGGGCCAGAGCCAGGCCGGGCCATGGCCGCCTCAGAGCGGCTCTACGAATTGTGGCTGCTCTATTACGCGCAGGTGAGCCCGCCCGTCCCCGCCGTGCCCCTTGCTTCTCGCACCCCAAGCTCGTTGCACCTGCTCCTAGCGATGCAGGGGCCGAGGAGATGTGCGCGCGCACGCGGGACGTCCTCCGCCTCCTCCGACACGTGTATGCCCCCGGCCAGCCGAGTGCCCCCTGGTACTTACACCTGAGGATCAGAGATCGCGGGCGCGCGCGTCATAGTAACCCCTCGCGGGGACGCGCAGCCTGAATCTTGCTTGCTGGAGGAGAAGGTCCTGGGTTCGAGGTAGCCGGACACTCGCCGCTGTATGGATGAGGAAACTGAGGCTTGGAAAGAACTGCAGACTGGCGGGGGAGGGGGGAAGAGTGGGACTCAGTTTGCCTGTGGGCTGCTCCTCTTGTGGGTGCGGCTAACTTAGATGATCTTGGCCAGCTAGTCTGAATAGGTTAGGGGGTCTGGGCAATAGGGGTAGGGGTTGGAGAGGGGATGCTCCTGCCGCGAGCCCTTCTTGAGCCAGACGTCTCCAGGAACGGGCAGTAATAAGCTCTTCTTGGACTTGAGGCAGCCCCACCCACTTTTGGGGGGAGAGTGTCCCCCCACCTGTCTAAGAGCAGAAGATAAGATTTTGCTTTGAATGCAGAGAGTGGGATTGGGGGCTTGAGGTCAGGAGATATGTCTGAAAGGGATGGAGGGAGGCCCTTTTCTCCTTGGCGCCCTTGTCTTAGCACCAAAGGTGGCCTCAGAAGGTGAAAAAGTGACTAACCCTGATGTCCCATCAGCTAAGAATTTGGTGTCCTTCAAACTCTGTCTCACACACATAGGCTTTTACTTTCTTCCTGCACCAACAGCAAGGAGGGATCCGTAGGTAACACCTCCCCCCTTTCACCCAGCACACTCCTCCTCCCTGCACCTGCCTGGCATCATGCTTCTGGCTCAGGTGTGTCCTGGGCACAATGGATCATTGTATGCCCCTGAACAGCTTGTCACTGGTGGGGGGGGGAGTTCACTCTCAGACCAGCTGGCCCTCTGAAGAGGCTGACTAAACATCTCCCAAGGACTGGAATCGAGGCCATAAGGGCCATCACCTCTTTATACTGAGGTCCAGGTCCCTGGCAGGAGGCAGTGGATGGAGTAGAGTCCCTTTTTGGTGTGAGCCAGGCCAATCCAAAGTCTGTACTTCAGAGCCTCTGCTTCCCTGCCTATGAAACTGACGTAGCCCTGACCTCAGGGGGCTGCCAGGACTCTGCAGAGGGATAGCCACTATGGCTAGCCTAGACCACAGAGGGCTCCTTGCTTCTCTGTCCCCATCGTGTCCCCTCACCCCAGCCTTTCTGTCTCCATCTCCAATGGTTGGTCCTTGTGAAAGAGCAACGAGTCTGGGGGAAAACTATTCTGGTCCTCCTACCTGTAATTACTCCTTTGTGCACGGTAGGTTCTTGGTCCATGACCAGGTGTAGGGGGCTTAAACCAGGAGATGAATCTGAGAGAAGTTAATGAGAGTTCTTCAGGCTGGATGGCAGAGAGTTCTTCAGGCTGGATGGCAGGCTGCTGGGAGTGTTCTGGCAGACCCAGATACCAGGACTGTACCTGTAGCATGGTTGCCCCCGATGCCCCTTCTAGCTGAGCTCTGTGCACAGTTACCTGCCTCTTATCTCCTCAGAAGGTGTTTAGCACTCAATATCTGTGCTGGCACCTCCACCCTCAGCTCCTCACCTCACTGGACAGGTATAGGGCACAGGATGGCCGGTGGGAGCTTTGGAAGCCTGGGCAGGCAGGGGGCATCCTGGGGCCAGGCAAACAAATCCAGGATGTGAGCGTACCCAGGAGCAGGCGGAGCCAGTCTGCCCAGGGAGAGGAAGCAAGGCCAGCCTTCGAGCACTGCCTTCCTGCCACCTGGTCCTGCTCCTGCTCCCGGAACACCATCCCACCTCTTGTGCTGGGCTCCCAGGGAGGGATAGTGCTGTGTGATTTTGAGTTCTGCTAGGGACCTATTCTATGTGTGCTTGGGGGAGGGGGAGTACAAGGTGAGGGGAGGAACTGATAGAGGATGTTAAGAGACCCCTGAGTTGGCATGCACCCAGCCAGGAAGGAAAACCTGTACCCCTCCCAGTCAGTAGTGAGAGCTGACATCAGCTGGCAAACCTGTTTCCCCAGTTGTGGGTCTGGGTAGGGATGGGGGAAAAGGAGCACCCCTTTCCCTGCCCTTCTCACCTTAAAGACCCCAGCTTTAGATGCATCCACCCCCTCCCCTGTAGGCCCAGCTCAACTGGGGGCTACATGGTGGGCAAGAAGGCTGTGAGTAACCACTGAGAGAAGAGGGAAGGGCCCAAGTGCCCTGGACATCACTCAGGGTTCCTCAGGGTTCTGCTGGGGAAACCAAGGTGGTTGGACCTTGCATTTAGTAGGTGCTCCTTGGGTATTCACTGAATGACTGGATAGAGATGGACCCCACGGTAGTGACCAATCCAGGAAGGCATCCCAGAGGAGGCTGAGTTTGGACCTTGATGGCTAAGGGAACAGGAACAGCCAGAGCAAGCACATGGAATTGGGAAATACAAGAAACAAGATATCAGAAGTAGGGAACTGGCAGAGGTAGCCAGGGAGCCTTGGTAGAGGGTCGGGTCACATCCCGAGGACTCTGAACTCACCAGAGCCCCCACCAGGGAAGGCATGGCCAGGGCATGAGAGGATAAGGGGATGGGGGACAGCACCTGACAGACTGGCAGTTGAGCAGCATGTAAAAGTTAATGTAAAGCAGCATGCAAATGAGTGGGCCCTTTCAGGCTGGAGCAATGGAGTGATGTTGGTCAACAGCCCTCCCAGTGAAAGGGGGCAGTTTTGGGGAGGCACCAAGAGCTGAGGGGCACTCTGGGTCACAAAGGTCAGGGCAGGACAAACACTCAGATTACAAATGGGGGACTAAATGCTCTAGTTATGCCATTGAAGACTCTAGTCAGGTTAGGGAGAGCCAGAATTGACCTTGCTCTGCCCTCCTCCCCCCAGTCACCATCCTTTATCCCTGACTAATGGTCTCTACTGCATCATGGAAATGTGACCAGGTTCTGTGGAACCTTATCGGGGTTATATTCCTTCTGTGCCTCAGTTTATCATCTTAAAATGGGTAAAGGAAAGATAGAAAAGCCTCCTGGGTACTTGATCTCCCTTAGCACCTCAGTGGGACAACTGGGATTTCGTCCTCCCTCACTCTGTGGCCAAGGCAACTGAAGGTGGGGCAACTGAGGTGATGGGGAGATTAGCACAGAGCCTGGGGTATGGGGCGCTGGTAATCTCTGAAGTTGTTACAGCGCCTGGGGAGCTGATGGGGAAGTCTGGGGTCCCCGTAGAAACAAGGTCAGTTACTGTGAGGACCCTGGAAGGAAATTTTCAGTTTCCATAGTGATAGTAAAAAGAGATGGTTAGACCTTTAGCTTGTGTAAAGCCAAAAGCCATCTTTAGTTGACATTGCCCTCCTCATGATGCTGAGTGGGAAGTTGATCTGCGCTTGCGAGAGGATATACCCTACCCATTCTGCCACATTTCTGCTTGTCTGTCCCTGGAAATGGGATGTTCATCACCACCTGGGCTCCTCTGACTAAGAGGAGTCACCCACTGTTGAGCTGTGATCTCCTCTTCTTACCTGCTCCCAGTTCTCCCCTGCACTCCTTCAATATGGCAATCAGCCCTGGAGTCCTCAGCTTTGCCAGTGAACCAAGAGTTCCATGCCTCTTACCTGTCACTCACAGAGGGGGCTGGGGAGTGTTCTAAATGCCAGGAGCTTAGGCAGACCTGAGCCCCTGGATTGAAGCTCCCACTCATCCTGACCTGGTGTTGGGTAGGTGTGGCTGGAGAACTTTTTGCCCATTAAGCATAGGTATGGGTTTTTTTTTTTTTTTTTTTGAGACAGTCTCACTATGTCATCCTCAGTAGGAGTGCCGTGGTGTCACAGCTCACAGCAACCTTAAACTCTTGGGCTTAAGTGATTCTCTTGCCTCAGCCTCCCAAGTAGCTGGGACAACAGGTGCCTGCCACAACCCAACTATTTTCTGGTTATAGTTGTCGTTTAGTAGGCCCAGGCTGGATTCAAACCAGCCACTCCCGTATATGTGGCTGGCACCCTAGCTGCTGAGCTATAGGCGCTGAGCCAGGTCTGGTTTTAAAGAAGTTTAATGGTAAGTGACAAACTACCAAGGGTTAGAACAGGGACTGGACTCCAGAACCCATGCCCTCAACCCAATTCAATTGGTAACCTCAACCTCTGAGGTACCAGACAGGGGTAAGCTGGGAAAGGTGCTCACCCTGAAGGGAGGTTATTTCAGCAGAAGAAGCATGACAGCAAAACACTGTGGGGGTGGGGGCAGTAAGTAATGTCCTTGGGTTGGGGCATCCAGTGGGTTTGGAGTGTGGAGGCTGGAGATGAGATGGGCACCACCTATGAGGGGCCTTGGATGTGCAGGGAGGTGGACTTGCTCTAAAGATGGAAACTTGTAGTATGGTGGGTGACGTCTACTGGAGGCCACTGTGTGCTGGGCGTGGGACAGGTCAAGCAGAGTCCAGGGGGCAGCATGATGTCAGACACCTCTGCTGCCCCTGTTCCCCCATTCCCCCTGGCAGACACCCCTCTTCCCCTGCTCAATGCTACGGCTGCCTGCCCTCAGCCCTCCAGGTTACCTCAGTGCCTGGGCTGTGGCAGTTCCATGCCCTGCTACTTGGGACTTGTTTGAGCCCAACCAGTTCTTAGGAGCTCCTCACCTGCATGGCTGGTTGGGCATAAATTAGGGTCCTTACAGGGATGACCACAAGACCCTCTTTTTCCAGGGATACTAGCTTCCCTCACACCCACAGCATTCTCACCTGCCACAAGGCCTGGCACCACTTACCTGGAGAGGGCTTGGCAGGTGTGGCCTTTCCTGACCTGCCCTCAGGGGAAGGGCTGGGTTGAGGAAGGGCCTGACTATGGCAAAGGCTTGAAGGGAGAATGAAGAGCTGGAGCATCATCACAGCCACGCCTTCTGGGCTCCTGACTCCTTCAAATGCAGCAAGCACTACCACCTTGTTCTTTTCTCCCACCCTTTTCTGTCTTTTTTTTTTTTTTGAGACAGAGTCTTATTATGTTGCCCGCGGTAGGGCACTGTGGCGTCACAGCTCACAGCAACTTCAAACTCTTGAGTTTAAGCAATTCTCTTGCCTCAGATTCCCAAGTAGTAGGGACTGCAGGCACCCACCACAACCCCCGGCTATTTTTTTTTTTGGTTGGAGTTATTGTTTTAGCAAGCCAGCGTTGGGCTCGAACCCACCAGCCTCGGTGTATGTGGCTGGCTGAGCTAGGGGCACCGAGCCACACCCTGTTCTGTTTTCTGACCCTGGCTCCTGCAGGGGCTCCCATACCCCTAAATACCACAGCCTTATGTCATGAGGGTCCAGGTCAGAGCTGGCCTGAGGCCTTCCAAGGAGAAAAAAATGAGACCTAGAGAGGTTGGACAGGCAGCTACCCCCACTCCTGCTGAGTAGTATGTTTTAGAGACCCCTTCATGCCTCCTCCAGAGCTCACAAAGGCTGCCTTGATTGCCCCAACCCTGAACCTGGACCTGCTGAGAATTTGCAGGACTGGACAGGCTAAGGGTGTGATTCTAGGGACAGAAAGCAGGAGTGTGCAGAGTTTGAGGGATCCACCCCTGTTCAGGGAAGGCTGCTGACCCAGATGATGGCCATGGGGTGGGGGTAGGGGAAAGTTCCTGCTAAAGTACCAAAAGCCTAAGTCAGTAGAGCCCAGGGAGACAGATCCTGGACAGAAGGATGTGAAACACAGACAAGGAGGGGTGGAATGGCTGGAGAAGCAGCCCCTGGTTAGACCAGGGCCTGGAATGCCAGGCTCAGCAATTGAGCATTTACTGGAGAGAGGGAGGGAGACGTGATCAAATTTGGATTTCAGGTGCTCAGAAGAGCTACAGCTAACAGGAAAGACCCACATTTGGGGTGACAGATGACCAGCTTGACTGGGGGTAGGAGATGGAAATACATTGTTGAAGACACTTTTGAAGGCAGATGGGTCTGTGGGGCAGACAGGGGTCAGGTGTCACATGTCAGCTTGGGCTGGCTGGTTAGCAGCCATGAGTGGTCCTGGCCTAGGACCATATCTGGATTTTAGCATCTGCAAAGTACAGCTGAAGCTGAGGTAATGGATGAAGCATCCCCTCTGGGGCCTCCCATTTCCTCATCTGTAATGGGAGAGGTTTAGAAGAAGTGGAGCAGGAGCCCAGGCGTCCTCTGCTGTTTCCGGATCTGGGCATTTTGGTCTCCTTGCTGGTTGCTGGGGAGGCTGCCAGCAGCAGAAGGTGGAGAGGTCAACAAACATAACTAACTGACAAAAAGTCACGGAGGTGTGGTCCTGTGCCTTGGCAGCTTCAGTCCTTCTCTGAGTTGCCTGGGCTTTGGATCTGTGCCAAAATACACCAGGAAAGTCCCCAAACACAGGGTGGACAGCTATTCTGCCCCAGGTCTGCTGGGGCCAGTCTTCCTTCCCTGGGGCCCATTCAAATCTGGCCCTGGGGTCTGAGCCCACAGGCTGCAAAAATTAGCAAAGATAGTTCTGGGGCTTCTTGAGTATGAGGTTCATGGCCCCTGGGGAGCAGCCTCAAGCCTGCTGGGTGCTGACCATGATGTGTCCCTGTCTCTTCATCTTTCTCTGCTCTAGTCCCTGCCCCACCTTTCTGACTCTGGGAAAGAAAATTGCCTTTGGGCTCAACTGGTCAGAATCTCCAGATGGGGCCACCAAAGGGAGGGAAGGATGGAAGGAAGAGCTCAGATACAGGTCACCACCCACCCCTCCTGCCCTGGGAGGGACTCAGAAGTTAGGAAGATTGGGGCTAGCCTAGGACTTACTTAGCTGTGTCCCTGAGCAGAGAGACCTGCAGGGTCCAGGAGGGAGGGCTGGGACATTGGGGCAAAGTATGGATGGGTGTTCCACATCGTCCCCTGGTCCTGAGGCCTTGGACCCAGGTCAGGGACCTGCATGTAACTTAAATGAAGGTTGCAACAGCAGCAGGGATCAGAGCCCACTCCTCCAGGCCCAGAGCTCATGCTTGGAAAACTAGTCTCTGGCCCACAAATTCCACCCAGGGCAGAGTGACCCTGCCCTCTTTGCTTCACACCCTGCCCCCAACATTGGACTAGGTCCCTTGTAGGCTGCTCGCTGGGCCCAGGGTGCCTAGGCCCCCCCACATCCCTGCGGTCTGCCGGGAGGAAGCGGCCCCCCTCCCCCACCATGACTCTGCGCTTCCTGCCCCAGCGTGGGGCGGGAGGAGACATTTCCCGTCCACACCAAAGTTTCCCTGGCGGCACCCAGACTTGGGTTCAGCCACTACCCCTCTTGCCCATGGAACCTGCTCTGGGGCCTGGGGTCCAGGTAACCAGTAAGGGTGGGTGGAGATTCCCATGGCAAGGCAAAGCATCCTGCCACCTGTACGTGTGGGGTATGTGCGAAGTGTGCTCTTCTGGGGCTGCTTGTCCAGTGGTGCACATGTGTCCTGAGACCCACAGTCAAGGAAGCTTTCCTGGAGATGGTGGTTGTTGGTAGCAGAGGAGGACCCAGCCCAAGACTTGGGGTAGGGGGTAGCTACTATGTGGGAGACCTCCTCCAGCTCTAGCACCAGAATGGGCCACAACAGTACCCCACTTAAGCCCTTCTCTGACAGTATCTGGCCTGCCTGGGTCACAGGGTTAAGGAGGTAGGAGCAGAGACTAGATGCTAAGAGAAGCAGGGATGGCCAGATGTACTACAGTCCTTTAATGTTGACCTTCCAACTTCTCGTCCTCCCTCCCCCACTGCCCTGCCTTTACCCTGTCCATGCCCCATTGTCCATCTGCATTCGCTTTCCACCTGTCTACACTCCCTTATCCTTTTCCTGTTCTCTGTACCCCTTTTGTCCTCTCTCATTCCCCTGAACTCCTTTGCCTGCAGAAGGACCTGGGCTACCTGCAGCAGTGGCTGAAGGCCTTTGTAGGTACCTTCGAGAAGACCATCTCACTGTCCTCCCTGGAGCCACGAAGGTGAGGCTGGAGCTGCACAGAAGGCAAGGGCAGGGCAGGGAGATTGAAAGGTCCTTGGTACCCAGTGACTCCTGTCCCTATAGGCCAGAGGAGGCAGCTGCAGAGGTGCCGGTGCTGCCACTGGACTCACTGCATGTCCTGGCCGAGCAGCTGAACAAGGCAGACCTTGAGCAGGCCCTGTTGCTGCTCAAGCTCTTCATCATTCTCTGCAGGTAATCCCTGTTGTCCATTCCAGGGACAGGGGCCTGCAACTGTGGGCCAGAGAGAGTAGGGGGCGTGACTAATTTTTGTGACCTCGTCATCATTTACTCTCCCAGGAACCTGAAGAATGTAGAGGCAGGCCGAGGCCAGGTGCTAGTGCCCCGGGTGCTGGCACTGCTGACTGCGTTGGTGGCAGAGGTGAGGTGGCCTTGGGGGATGGGTGTGGAGAGGCAGGCAAGGGTCACTACTGGAGTCATAACCCCCCATCCTCTCTCCCCATGCCTATAGCTGAAAGGACACCCAACCCCTGAGGAGGGCCGTGGGACCCAGCTGGAGAATGTGGCCCTACATGCTCTGCTCCTCTGTGAGGGCCTCTTTGACCCCTACCAGATTTGGCGGCGCCAGCATAGTGGGTGAGACCCTGAGGAGGCTGGGGAGAAGATGGGGGCTTGGGCTATAGCAAAGGTATGGTGGGGAGTGAGGATGGGTAAGAGCTGGGCTCATTTGCCTGGCCTCATCCCTCAGGGAAGTCATCAGCTCCAAGGAGAAGAGCAAATACAAGTTCCCTCCTGCTGCTTTTCCCTGTGAATTCAGCGCCTTCTTTCGAGGTCAGGCCCCGCCCCTCCCCCACTTGGCCCCACCTGGCCCCACCCCCAAATCTAGGCCCCCTTCCATCAGTTTCCTGATCCCATACATAGCTTAGTGGTGGCTGGGACAGCCGTTAAGTTAAGGCTAAGTAGGAGTTTAGAGACAGAAATGAAAGGTAAGCCTGGATAAAATGAGTAATTTCTTTTCTAGTTTGGAGTGAGGGCCTCCCTTCAGATAAGGGTAGGGTTGATCTGCCCATCCTCCAGGCTTCACCTCTCCTGGAGACACTGGCTACCTTCTGTAGATGTTTCCACCCGCTCCCTTACTTCCATAGGAGCTGGTACCCAGGACACCTCTGTTCTTGCTGATAGCCTTGCTTTCCTGAGTTATCTCTCTCCTCTCATTGGAGGGAGACTGGCCAGGAATATAGATGGGCTCAGAGTGGGATGTGGCCTAGAAAGGGCAGGCAGTGCTGTGAGAAGATTGTGACCTATTGAGATATGAAATGTCTCCGTGATGTCTTGGGAAGCCACAAGCCTGCGTCTGGAGTGGGGGCAGCAGCTCCAGGAAGGAAGGCACCCCCAGAAGCTCTCTGCCTTCCATTTCCCTCAGACGGGGTGCCCTTTGTTCCCTCAGATGGGGTCCCCAATGGGAAGGACTTTGTTCCTCCCCATTGTTAATGCCTCAGTGGTGGCCTGATACCCTCAAAACCAAATCCTGCTCTTCCCACCGCTGTCTCCAGCCCCACTTGCTCTCTGCTCCCTAGTCATGGTGCCTGTCCTCTCATCCCCAGAGTGCTGCGGGTCACCCCCCTGCCAGGGTCTTTGTCCATGCTGTGTCCTTTCCCTTCCTAGGCCAACTGCAGGTTCTCAGGTATCACCCCAAAAGCCCCATCCCCAGGGATGCCAATCCCACCCCTCCCCCACCCATGAGACCCTGGGCAGGTCCGTTCTACCCTCTGGGTTTCAGTCCTGGCATCCTATCCAGCTTTGCTGGAGCAAAGCCAGGTGGGACTCTCACGTATGAGACTATTGAAGCTCCTAGAAGTCACCAGTAAGGGCCAGAGGGGGTGGTGGAATTGGTAAACTAGACACAGCAGGTCCTCAGAGCAGGACATGGAAAGCTCTGTCACCGCGGGAGAGGGAGCAGGAGATTTGCAGCTGAGGAACTAAACCCCAAGTTCAAGACCAGCCTGAGCCAGAGCGAGACCCCATCTCTAAAAATAGCCAGGCATTGTGGCAGATGCCTGTAGCCTTAACTACTTGGGAGGCTGAGGCAGGAGACTCGCTTAAGCCCAAGAGTTTGAGGTTGCTGTGAACTATGACTTTATGGCACTCTACTGAGGGTGACAAAGTGAGACTCTATCTCAAAGAAAAAGAAAGAAAAGAAAAAAGAGAGAATCTAGGGTGGCGCCTGTGGCTTATCGAGTAGGGCACTGGCCCCATATACTGAAGGTGGTGGGTTCAAACCCAGCCTCGGCCAAACTGCAAAACAGAAAAATAGCTGGACGTTGTGGTGGGACCTGCAGTCCCAGCTACTCGGGAAGCTGAGGCAAGAGAATCACCTAAGCCCAGGAGTTGGAGGTTGCTGTGAGATGTGTGATGCCACGGTACTCTACCGAGGGCGATAAAGTGAAACTCTGTTTCTACAAAAAAAAAAAAAGAGAGAGAGAGAGAAACTAAACCCTGGTCACCATGGGGAAGCAAAGGGGTTTGTACTCACCCTGAGGCCCCCATTTTGGGGATTACGGATCTAGGGAACCAGTTGGGTTCTCAGAGAAGGTCCATGTTACCTTCAAAACCACTAAAGAAGGGTTGTGTCCTTTTCAGACCCCCTGGAATACAGCCATGACTTTTTGGATTCCCCCAGGCAGAGCCAGGTCTTCTCCCCCAGATTGGGTCTTTTACTTGGCCCAGCTCCCTTTCCCCTCCACCCCAGGGTACTCACCTCTTGTGCAGTCCCCTGGGTCCACAGCCCTGCCCCCTTGGTGACATTGTCCTGCCCTGCCTACCACCCCCTACCCAGAGAGCCTGCAGGATGCAGATCATTTGCCTCCCATGCTGCTGTTGCATCTCATCCACCTCTTTGGTGCAGTCCTTGCAGGAGGAAAGGTAGGCTGGGCATTGAGCCTGTGGACCAGAGGGTGGCCATCTTGGGGTCTCTCTCCTGGATAAGCCCCGCGCCTGCTACCTGTCTCTACTCACACCTGCAGGAGAATGGGCAGATGGCTGTGAGCAGCGGCTCTGTGCAGGGCCTGCTGGGTGTGGTGCGGGCCTGGGGCCCTGAGTCAGCCCAGGACCCCTGCCTGGTGCCACTGGCGCTGAAGGCACTAGTGGGCACAGTACATGTCCTGCACGCCAGCCGCACACCCCACCGGGGTCCAGAACTCCGTGCCTTGCTTGAGGGCTACTTCCACGTCCTTAATGCTGACTGGCCGACTGGTCTGAGCTCAGGCTCTGAAGAGGCCCTTGTCACCCTGCGGGTCAGCATGCTTGGTGAGAATGAGCTCCCACCAGGAGCACCATTACAGGGGAAGACCCAAGTAATGATGGAAAAGCTGGACTGGACAGCATGGGAAAGAAGATCTTTAAGGCTGTCTGGAGGGGACTGGGCAGGGCCTGACTTTGGCCCTTCCACAGATGCCATCCCCATGATGCTGGCATGTGAGGACCGGCCAGTGCTACAAGCCACCTTCCTCAGCAACAATTGCTTTGAACACCTCACTCGCCTCATTCAGAACAGCAAGGTGGGTGGGACCCAGGCTGGGGGTGGAGGGGCTAGAACCCAGACCCTGGGGGAGCCATGCGTAGATGCTGAGCTACTGCTGAGCAAAATAGGCTTGGACTGGCGGGGGGTTTACAGCTGGTGGGATGGACTGTACTTCACTGGGAGGGCCTGGGGCATGGCTATAGGGATGGCTCTGCATCCCACAGGAGGGGGGTTGGTATGGAGGCATAGGAACTTTCCTGGCCCCAAGTACAGGGGCTGGAGGAGGGCTCAACTGCTTTGGATGCAGTGCTCACTCCAGCCCACTCATCCACCCCAACTGCCCATCTGAGCAGGGTATGGGTGGCTCAGTGCCCTTATTCTTCCCTAGTGCCTGGTGGCCTAGTGGGGGCACTCTTCCCCCTGGGGCAAAAGCCTGGCAGCTGCCTTTGATCCTGCTCTAACCCTGCCCTCTCCCATCTTCCTCCCCTCTCTTCTTTGCCTCCTCTACCCTGTGCCCTCCCTCTTCCCCACAGCTGTACCTGCAGGCCCGGGCACCCCCTGAGGGGGACAGTGACCTGGCTACCCGGTTACTGACTGAGCCCGATGTCCAGAAGGTACCACCTTGGGGTGACCAGCTCAGGCACCCACATCTCTGGGCACCCACACTCTGGGACTCCCACTTGGAGTCTTTGCTGCACTACAGCAGAGGTCTGCAAGGCCTGGTGTGGCCTAGCAATGGATGTGGTTCCCCCATGCTGTCTCATCCACTTTTCAAGTCCCCATCCTAAGGAATGGTGGTCTGTGCCCTGCCTGGTGTCAGTATTGGGAGCTGGGGTTTGGCTGTTTCAAACTGGGAAGAACCTTCAAAACTCTTAGCCATCCATGTCCATTTCTCAAAACGGAAAATAAAAGCTCAGATATTCAGGGATTTGGCTGTAGTCACAGGGGAGGGGTCTCCCACATAGGGCCACTTATTTCCTGTGCCTACCCTAAGCAGGTTGCTGGGCATCCCTAGCCCTTCATGATGTACTCACCTTGCAGAGGGCTGGAGGAGGCTGCAGGGTATCAGCTGGGTGCACACTTTTTGATGACTCAATACTTGGGCCCCAACTTCCAGAGCCCCTACCCTGGCTTATGTTCACGAGCAGTCCAGTCCCATGTAGCATGTACATTCATTTACAGAGCAGCCGGGCAAGGTGACTCCCCTTCTTTTTACAGATGATGAAACTGAGGCCTGGAAGGGGGGAGAAAGTTGCCTGAGGTCACTTGGGGAGTCAGGCAGAGCTGAGACCAAAGGCCCCATCAAGCCAGAATATGGCCTAGTACCTGCTAACAAACTCCTTAAGCCCTCAGCTCCTCGGGTTGGGGCAGGAGGTGTGAATAGCATGCCTGTGGCTGTCAGATTCAGCCAGGCTGAGCCTCAGTGTCCCCACCTGGATCTGGGACGGGGAGCAGGGTAGGAGTTAAAGGTCTCGAAGGTTCTTCTGGTTTTAACATTCTGTGATTGATTGCCCACCCCACCCCCCTGTCAATCTTTATGGGTGATGGGGCACATGCTGGCCTGCCTACACATATGTGTCTAGCTTGGGTGGTGATGGGTGGGGGCTGGAACCCTAAGTCCATCAGAGGTGGGAGTTGGGGCGGGGTGCAGTGAGAGTGTCCACTGTTGATCTGTCCCAGTGAGACCCTTTCCAAGCCCCTTTGTCAGAGTAGGTCTTGCCAAGCCATGCTGAAAGGGCCTTAGTTTCAGAGTCACAGCAGTTGGGGCAAGGAATGGAGGACTTGGAACCCTGACGGGGTAGCTAGTCTAGCACTTGTCACGTGCCTTGGGATGCCTGGCTTGTACCTCTTTTACTGCAGGGTGCTGCCAGCTGTGGTACCCAGGCACCTGGCTCTCCTGACTGCCCCTCCCTACCCCAAGGTTCTGGACCAAGACACAGATGCCATTGCAGTCCATGTAGTCAGAGTGCTGACCTGCATCATGAGTGGCTCCCCATCAGCCAAGGTGAGAATGCTACGCAACCCCCCCAGCAGCCATGCGGGTATGGGATGGAGTTAAATTGACCACATGTCCCCAGAATAGGCCTGGCTGGTGGCCATAAGAATTTTGTTCCCTGGAGCAAAGCAAGTGAACTGAGGAGGTGACTGTCCTACCTACTTGGTTCCTCTACCCCTGCTAGCTCTGTGTCCCAGAGGCATAGCCCCTCCCGGGTTCCATGGGTACTGGCTCGCTCGGGGGCCCATGCATGTGCTCATTTCTCCCACATGATACTTTACACAGGAGGTATTTAAAGAACGCATCGGCTACCCTCACCTCCAAGAGGTTCTGCAGAGCCACGGTCCTCCTACCCATCGGCTATTGCAAGAGCTGCTTAACATGGTGAGGGCAGGAGCTTGGGGCCAGGGTCCCAAACATAGGCAAGACTGAATCAGGGTTACTAAAGAGGGTAAATTCTCTACCCTGGGGATTGTGTTGAGTGTGGCCAGTACAGAGTGTGAATTATGACCTGGCCGTGTATGTCAGTGCCGCTAGGGTGAGGATTGTGGACTATATAGTGCCCTAGAGGCAACTAAATGGCAGCAAGTCCCAGGGTCATCCTAGAACATGCAGTTAGGGTTAGGCCAACCCATAATGACAACTGAGGCTCAGGGGTTAGCAGGGCTGAAGGACTGGGCTGGGTGTGGTGGTGCATGCCTGTAATCCCAGCACTCTGGGAGGCTGAGGTGGGTGGATTGCCTGAGCACAGGAGTTTGAGACCAGCCTGAACAAGAGTGAAACCCTGTCTTTACTAAAAAGCAGAAAAACTAGCCAGGCATTGTGGTGAGTGCCAACAGTCCTAGCTACTCAGGAGGCTAAGGCAAGAGAATCACTTAAGCCCAAGAGTTTGAGGTTGCTGTGAGCTGTGATGCCACAGCACACTACAGAGGGTGAGAGAGTCAGACTGTGTCTTGAAAAAAAAAAAAAATGAAGGCCAGGCATGGTGGCTCACACCTGTAATCCTAGCACTCTGGGAGGCCGAGGCAGGTGGATTGCCTGGGCTCATAGGTTTGAGACCAGCCTGAGCAAGAGTGAGACACTGTCTGTAAAAATAGCCATTGTGGCAAGTATCTGTAGTCCCAGCTACTCAGGAGGCTGAGGCAAGAGAATCACTTGAGCCCAAGAGTTTGAGGTTGTTGTGAGCTGTGACAGCACTCTACCAAGGTGACAAAGTGAGACTCTATCTCAAAACAAAACAAAATAAAAAACAGTGCCAAAGGACTGTTAGTATTAGTGACAGTCACTAGTACCCTCTGACTTTCCCAAGCCTCACACACACCCTGTGGGCAGGATGGGGTAGTACATGTTGCTCTCCCTTGCTGTAGGCAAGTAAATGGGGACAAGAAGTTCCCTGTTGTCAGGGTGCCACAGTTGACTTGGGACTATCATTCTTTCCAACCACAGGCTGTGGAGGGTGACCACAGTACATGCCCACCTCCACCAATCCACAATGAGCAGCCGGTGCTGGTGCTGATGCAGTGGCTGCCAGCTTTGCCTACCACCGAGTTGCAGCTCTTCCTAGCACAACGCCTCCGGTGGCTTTGTGACAGCTGCCCAGCCAGCCGTGCCACTTGTGTGCAAGCGGGCCTGGTGGACTGCCTGTTAGACACACTCAGCTCGGGCATATCCCTGGGGGCCCGCTGCCAGGAGCAGCTGTTGGCATTGCTGCAAGCACTAGGCCGCCTGTCATTAAGACCCTTGGAGCTGCGTCGCTTGCTGCGCCCTCCACCAGGACTGGACTCGGGGCCAGACAGAGCGGAGGCTAGGAAGGCACGACATGCAGGCGCTATCATCCGCACATTGTCAGGCATGGCCAGACACCAGGGTCCTGCACGTGCCTTGCGCTACTTTGACCTCATGCCTAGCATGGCAGGCATTATGGTGCCCCCTGTGCAGCGGTGGCCAGGACCTGGCTTCACCTTCCATGCCTGGCTCTGTCTGCATCCTGTAGATGCAATGCCTGCCCCAGCCCCCACCCGGCCACTCCAGCGAAAGCAGCTTTACAGGTGGGTGACTGCCAGAGGCCAGGGACCTACTGCCAGGGTGCGCAGGAACAGGCAGACATAACTGGCTTGCCTGCCCCCAGCTTCTTCACCAGCAGTGGCTCAGGGTTTGAGGCCTTCTTCACGGCAGCTGGGACCCTGGTGGTGGCTGTGTGCACACGAAAGGAGTACTTGACCGTGAGCTTGCCTGAAGTGTCCTTTGCGGACTCTGCCTGGGTGAGCCCCCATCCTTCTCACGTGGCCCAGTGGAGGGGATGGACCAAGCCCCAAGTGTAGCCTGATGTTGTGGCTTCTGTTCTAGCACTGTGTGGCTATTGTCCATGTGCGTCGGCCCTTCAGCCAGAACCTGGTCCATGTCTACAAAGATGGCCATCTGGTCAAGACAGCACCCCTTCGCTGCCCCTCCCTCACTGAGGTGTGCCAAGTAGGGTTTGGGGAGGCCAGGGTGGGGGTGGGGTTGAGGTATGGTGGGCAGGCTGGGGCCTGGAGCCCCTGTGTCCCCTCCTCCCCCCAGGCCTCGGACTTCAGCCTCTGGGGTCTGTGCCTCAGAGGTTAGTTTGAGGAACTGGATGTAGGTGGAGCCCCAGGTTCTGCTGTTACCTGACTATTCCCCCAACCCTGGCCCCCCACAGCCTTTCTCCTCCTGCTGTATCGGCTCTGCTGGGCACCGCACAACCACCACCACCACGGGGCTGCCCATGCCACCAGTCCCCGCTGCCCTGTCTCACACTCACCCCTCCCTCACCCGCTCCCAGTCAGTCCCGGCCTCCGCGGGCCTTGGCTGGGGATCTGGGCTGGCGGCCCCCGTGCAGGAGGGCAGCATCAGCTCCACCCTTGCAGGCACCCAGGACACTCAGTGGGGTAGCCCGACATCCCTGGAGGGTGAGCTCGGGGCTGTGGCCATCTTTCATGAAGCCCTGCAGGCAGCAGCTGTGCGGACCCTGTGCAGCCTGGGTATGCAGCAACCAGTACCCCCAGAACCAGGGGCTGGGACTTATAAAGCACCCCGGCTAGAAACCAGGGGTTTGGGGCAGAGAAAGTGTCCCTGGAGTTCTTTTATCTGGTCAGGCAGGAAAGAGGCAGGCTCTGGGTGGGGTTCGGCCAGAGGTCTATGAGTCTGAGGCCCTCTGCCTTCCCCAGGGCCCAACGAAATGGCACCCTTCAGGCCTGAGAGTGAGCTGCACGAGCTCAGCAGTAAGCTGCTTCTTCATTACTCACCTCAGGTACTGGGGTACCAGAATTGGCTCAAATATGCTGCTCCCCCAGTTCCTACACTCTCTCTGCTCCCTGCTCCTCCACTTGACCTTGCTGCCTACTCATTCCCCTTCCCCCAGGCCTGTAAAAACAACATCTGCCTAGACCTGTCCTCCAGTCATGGGCTGGATGGTCGCCTGACAGGCCACAGAGTGGAGACCTGGGATGTGAAGGTGTGTGGGCACATGTGGGCAGTGTGTGCAGGAGGCACGAACGTAGGGCCCATGTGTATACGGAGCCAGCTGGGGAGTGGCACCTGGGAGGGTTTGGGGAATCCACCCTAAGACAGCAAAACTCTCTTAGATCCAAGTTCCCAGGCAGGATGGTCTCTTGGGGTGGTGTGGGACAGAAAACTGGCTGGGAGGCATCTCCTCACCACCATCCCCCTGCACCCAGGATGTAGTGAACTGCGTGGGGGGCATGGGTGCCCTCCTGCCTCTGCTGGACCAAGTGGCAGCACAGCCCCAAGAGGCAGAGGCAGGCCCAGCTGAAACACATGACCTTGTGGGGCCTGAATTGACCTCTGGCCACAACACCCAGGGTCTACTTCTTCCCCTGGGCAAGTCTTCAGGTGAGTATTCCTGATGCCCCGTTCCCAGGGAGGAAATCTTTGCATGAGGGCAGGTTGTAATGCCTGAGGTCCTGTGGCCCCTGGCAGGCCCTTGATATACATCTCTCCCCTTCCTGGTGGCCAGCAGAGGAACGCCTGCAGAGGAATGCAGTGGCTGCCTTTCTGCTGATGTTGCGGAACTTCCTGCAGGGCCACACAGTGAACCAGGAGAGCCTGGTGCAGTGCCAGGGGCCCGCCATCATCGGGGCCCTCCTGCGAAAGGTAGGGCATGGTGGGGCAGATGCCGGGATTGAGGTGGGGATCCTGATGCTCTGTCAGTCAGGGAGAGCCTCTTGGGAGAGGTGGCACTTGCTTGGAGACTTGAAAGGCTGGGCAGGGTTTAGCAAGAGGATCTGGAGAAAGAGCCAGCACAGGGTGGGGGTCCACACTTTAGAGACAGCAGGGAGCCACAGAAGGGTTTGAGCAGGCAGAAGGCCGTGTTTGTGTCCATAATGCCTGTGCAGGGAAGGGTGGAAGCTAAGAGACTCAGACAGCAGATAGGCAGAACCTATCATCTCACCCCTGCTCTTTCCCCCACCCCAGGTTCCCAGCTGGGCCATGGACATGAACGTGCTCATGTCTGCCCAGCTGCTGATGGAGCAGGTGGCAGCTGAGGGCAGCAGGCCCCTCCTTTACCTGCTTTACCAACATTTGCTCTTCAGTTTTCACCTCTGGACCCTCAGTGACTTCGCCGTGCGCCTCAGTAGGTGTGGGGACCAGGATAAGGGGCCAGCCTCAGGGCAGGCATGGGCTGAGAAGTTGTAAGCCAGCTCTGGGTGATCGAGGGATATACATGATGGGAATCCAGCTCTGCCCTGGGGTGTGTAAGGCAAATATGAGCCTGTCCTGGGAGATGACAGGGCCCTGTCCTGGAGGATCTAAAGGGCCCAGCTCAGCCTGGTGGCCTGAGCCCTCTGCTGATGCCACTCAGGCCACATCCAGTACGTGTCCAGCATAGTCCGTGAGCACAGACAGAAGCTGTGGAAGAAGTATGGGGTCCAGTTCATCCTTGATGCTCTGCGTACCCACTATAGGTGAGGCCAGAGGGGCCAGGTGCATGATGGGGGCTGACACAATGACCTCTGGCTTTGGGGACAGGGCTGTGTGCTCTCCTGACTTACTAGCCCACTCTCACTGATTTCTGTCCCCTCCATTCTCCCGGGCCTGTCTGGGTGTGCCTGCTGGACCTGCCAGCCCACAGCGGGAGCACCCGCTGGCTGCCGACGACCTGCGCACCATGCAGTCTTCCCTCCTGGGCCTGGCCCAGGAGTTCCTGGTGCGGAGTTTCTCAGCTGATGACATCCAGGTCACACAGGTCGTGCTGAGCTTTCTGGCAGCCACTGGTGATGATGGCTTGGTAAGTTGGCTTGGTGAGGGTGAAGCTTGGGTGAAGGGTACGTGAACCACCGGGGGACCCAGCCCAGGCTGAGACTCTGCATCTGTCTCTCCCAGAAGGTCTGGGGCAGGCAGTCAGATGTGTCCCTCACTTGCCTCACCCAGGTGGCAGGTGCGCTGGACATGTTGTTGGCACTACTGCAGGGCTCTCCAGCGCAGGAGTCCTTGGCTATCTTCTTGTTGGAGCCAGGGAACTTCGAAGTGCTGCTGGCACTGCTGGGGAGGCCCAGGTCGCCACCTCTGCTACACGACCAAGTCTGCAAGGTACCTATAGCCCACTTCTGACCCGGCTGTCCCCTGGGCCCCAGGGAGATGCAGCAGGCCTTGGGCCAGCAGATAAAGCTGCCTTCACAGTTCTCTCGAGTCACACAACTGCATGGTGACTTCCCCTCTTAAAGTAACTCCTTCCCCACGAAGACAACCCCCCAATGACCCCCACACAGATCCTGCGCAGACTGCAGCAGAACGAGCGGTTACCTGAGCGGAGCCGTCAGCGGCTCCAGCTGCAGGAGTGTGGTCTTCAGGGTCTTGTTGCCTGCCTGCCTGAGGGGACTGTTTCCTCCCAGCTCTGCCAGGGCCTCTACAAGCTCTTCCTAGGGGCAGGTACAACATTGTTGGGGCCCAGAGGCAGGCCAGGTGGACTGGGTGATGTGTCAGAAAAATGGGGCAGGTGGGACAAGGGAAGGTGTTACACAAGGGCCAGGGCTGAGCATAGCCCCTTCTGCTGGGGCCAATCCCTCAGGCTCCTCTGCCTGTCCTCCCAGACTACCTGAATCTCTCAGATCTGCTGGCTGTGGTACAGCTGTCCCTTCAGGCTGACCTCAGTGTTCGCCTGGACATCTGTCGCCAGGTGAGTGGGAGAGAGGACAGCTTTGGGGGATGGGGTATAGCTTCTGCCCATTGGACTTCATGGTGCCTGTCTGTGATGAGGGGCCTCTGGAGGCTTCCCCTGCAAAGGCCCCAGGATCTGGGACAGGCAGTCAGACGTGTCCCTCACTCGCTGTGCCCTGACCTGCAGCTCTTCCACCTCATCTATGGACAGCCGGATATAGTGCGGCTGCTGGCCCAACAAACTGGTTGGCAGGACGTCCTGACCCGGCTGTATGTCCTGGAGGCAGTCACAGCTGGCAGTCCCCCGCCCTTTGCTGTAGAAGCACCCACCTCCCCAGAGCCAGCCCTGCCCAAGCCACCCACCGAGTCACCTGCTGAGTCTTCGGATGTCTTCCTGCCCTCGGAGGCCCGCTGCCTTTACCCTGATGCCTTTTACCATGTTCTCTTCCCATTCTGCATGCCCTTTGACTTGGGCCTGGAACGGGCCAGCGTGGGTTCAGGCAACACCGCTGGTGGTGGCAGTAGCAGTGGGACACTCACTCCAGCCAGCCAGCCTGGCACACCTTCCCCACTGGATGGTCCACGACCCTTCCCTGCTGCCCATGGCCGCCACAGCTCCAGTCTCTCCAATGTACTGGAGGATGGCAGCCTTGTAGAGCCTACCATTAGTGGGGATGATGCTTCCAACACCAGCAACCCTCAGGTGAGGTGGACCCACCTTCTGCCACCAAGAGGCACCCAAGGGAGGGTTCCTCTGCTGCACAGTGCTGGCAGCATGGCCCCATCTGCCACCAGGGCGACAGCAGCCGGTCAGGCCCATTATTGCCCCATTATAGCTCTCACCTATAGTTTGTGTCCAGGGTGTCCTGGAACAGGGCAACCAGTTGAGTCATACTGAGCCAGGTGGGGGATGCCAGCCAGGCTTCAGAAGCATCCTTGAGAGAGCCTATAGGACACAGACCTTACAGGCCCTAAGAGCAGCATAGTCCCAGGGGTCCTGCCTTGTGCTTCTGGGTTTGGGATGAGCCTCTGCTGGTCCTGTGAGAACTGCCTCATCTCCTCTTGAGGATTCTCCCTGGAATTCAGGTAGTGGCTGAATCCAGGGCTTTGGCAGCAGGCTGGCTGTTAGCTGAATGCTCTGACTCCTACTAGTGGGTGGACAAGGGGGGTTGAGTGGAAATGGCTGGGGGTCAGCCTGATTGCCTCCCTTCCCAGCCAACAACCCACATCACCCATCTGTGCCCACAGCAAACCTGTGAGGAGGAATTGTGCAATGTGCTCACCAACGTGCTGTTCTCAGTGACCTGGAGGGGTGTGGAAGGCAGTGATGAGGCTGCCTGGAGGGAGCGTGGCCAGGTCTTCTCAGTGCTTACCCAGCTGGGGGCCTCGGCCACCCTTGTGCGCCCACCAGACTGCATCAAGCGCAGGTGAAAGGGCAACTCAGGAGGACGAGGGGCCTAAGGGAGCCTGGGGACGAGGAAGACAATCAGGTAGACATGTGAGTCCCTTCCCATCCACAGCCTCCTGGAGATGATGCTGGAGTCAGCCCTGACCGACATCAAGGAAGCTCCCCTTGGGGTCATGGCCAGCCTCACCCAGCAGGTGCTTTGGTTGCTGCGCCTGCTGCAGGACTTCCTGTGTGCTGAGGGCCATGGCAACCAGGAGCTGTGGAGTGAAAAGGTGCGCTGCTCAGAGGGTCTGAGCTGCATGAGCACTCACATTCACATCAGCCTGTGGGTATCTGGTCTGGGAGGTGGGGGAGTACACCACGCGTGCTTTTGTGGGCACTTCTGCATGGGTACCTATAAGCGTGGATTTGTCTGTGTGCACAAACCCTACCTGGCCCCTCCCCATGGATTACTGGCCTCTTCTGGTAACCTCTATCTGAAACATGTTATCGATGGCAGCTCTTCGAAGGTGTGTGGAGCCTGCTTGATCGCCTGGGTGCGTGGCCACACCTGGCCAACGGCACAGCTGATCTCCGTGAGATGGCGCAGATCGGCCTGCGCCTAGTGCTTGGTTACATCCTGCTGGAAGACCCACAGGTGAACACAGCATGGGTGTGGGGGTAGGGAGTGTGGCAGTTGCAGTCCCTCTGAGGGACTGGGTACCACTCATGCCCCACTTCCGCCCACAGCTACATGCTCAGGCTTATGTGAAGCTGCACACGCTGCTGCAGACCGCACTGCCGCTCCGCCGAGAGGAGGCCTGCTATGTGCTCTCCAAGCTGGAGGCTGCACTGGGGAGGGCGCTGAACACCTCTTCTGAGATGGCCCCTGAGGATACAGGGCCACCACAAGTGTCTGCGACAGCTACAGAGCGCTGCTCATGGCTGGTGCCACTGGTGCGCACACTGCTGGACCGTGCCTATGAGCCACTGGGGCTGCAGTGGGGATTGCCTTCCCTGCCACCCACCAATGGCAGCCCCACCTTCTTCGAGGATTTCCAGGCTTTTTGTGCCACACTTGAATGGCGCCACTTCATCGACAAGCAGGTGCGTAGAGGCAAGGGTCCAGGAAGAGGCATGAGGACTGGGGCCCACTTCCAGCACTGATCTCCTTTCCTTGCCTAATCCTGTAGGTGCAGCCCACCATGTCCCAGTTTGAAATGGACACGTATGCTAAGAGCCACGACCTCATGTCAGGCTTCTGGAATGCCTGCTATGACATGCTTATGAGCAGTGGGCAGCGGCGCCAGCGGGAGCGTGCCCGTAGTCGTCGGGCCTTCCAGGTGTGCTGCCCAGGATGAGGGATAGGGAGTGGCTCCATACATGTTCCCAGGGGATGGATGACTAGCCAGGTAGGACAGGCTGCAGCCAGAGGTTCTGACCCATTCCCCCACTCCAGGAGCTGGTGCTGGAACCTGCGCAGCGGCGGGCACGCCTGGAGGGGCTGCGCTACTCGGCAGTGCTGAAGCAACAGGCAGCACAGCAGGCGACCTCCCTGCTGCACTGGGGGGTGCTGTGGCGTCAGCTTTCCAGCCCCTGTGGGGCCTGGGCAATGAGGTGGGCTAGTCTTGGGGCTGAGTCACAGGGAGAGGCACACCTGGTAGGGTGGGAGCGACCTGAAGCCCCAAAGTGCCTTTGGGGTGGGACCTGGGAGGGATGGGGTCCTACAGACTTCTACCTACTGTGACCAGCTCTGGGGAACCTTCTGCAGAGAACCCTCCACCCCTCACTGGAAGCTGTCCAGTGCTGAGACATACTCCCGCATGCGTCTGAAGCTGGTGCCCAACCATCATTTTGACCCTCATCTGGAAGCTAGTGCCCTCCGGGACAATCTGGGTAAGAGAGTGTGCCGAGCTGGGTCCTAACTCATATTTCCAGTACTGCCTCCCTCTGGCTGAGTATGCTTGGCCCCTTGCAGGTGAGGTTCCCCTGACACCCACCGAAGAGGCCTCACTGCCTCTGGCAATGACGAAAGAGGCCAAAGTGAGTACCCCACCAGAGGAGCTGCAGGAAGACCAGCTGGGTGAGGATGAGCTGGCTGTGCTGGAGACTGCGTGAGTGGGGCCCCTTGGGTTGATCTGATGGGGCCAGTGGGAGTCTGCAATTGCACCTGCTGTGGAGTTACCTCCCTGAGGCTGTCTTCTGCTGCTGCCCAACTTAGGTCCCCTTAAGGGACTGACCAAAATCAGATGGGGGGTGGCATTAGGAGAGCCCCTACCAGGGTACTCAGAGTGCTAGTAGGCACCCAGAGCAGGACCGAAAAAACACAAACCAGAGCAGGATGGGGGCCCCAGGGAGTAGGGAGGGGCCAAGTGAGGGGAAAGAGGACAGAGCTTGGTGTCTGAACAAGATATGTAGAAGCTCAGGTGGGTGGGGGGAGACAGGAACTGGGGCCAGTGTGTACCAGGCCCCAGGCAGCTCCTTACTCTGTAGGAGGCACGAACATGTGTACCTCATGATGTGATGGCACTCGGGGAGTGTGGCCCTTGAACTTGTCAGAAAGGGGGTCCTGGAACCTGAGACGGGTGCTGGTCTTTAGGATGAAGGCTGCAGAACTGGATGAACAGCATGAGAAGCTAGTGCTGTCAGCCGAGTGTCAGCTGGTGACAGTAGTGGCTGTGGTCCCAGGGCTGCTGGAGATCACCACACAGCATGTGTACTTCTACGATGGCAGCACCGAGCGTGTGGAAACTGAGGAGGGTGTGTCCTGTTGGAGTGAGTTGAGGAGATGGCAGGGAATGGCTGGGGTCTAGAGCTAGTGATCCTCAAACCCACTTTTCCTACAGGCATTGGCCATGACTTCCGGCGCCCACTGGCCCAGCTGCGTGAGGTTCACCTGCGGCGTTTCAACCTGCGCCGTTCAGCACTTGAGCTCTTTTTTATTGATCAGGCCAACTACTTCCTCAACTTCCCATGCAAGGTGGGCGGGACCCCGGCCTCATCTCCTTGCCAGGCTCCCAAGCCCCAACGTCGCCCCATCCCACAACACACCCAGGTACGGAACAAGGCATATACGTGGCTCCTGCGCCTGCGGCCCCCCACTCAAGGCTACCTAAGCAGCCGCTCCCCCCAGGAGATGCTGCGTGCCTCAGGCCTTACCCAGGTGAGAGCCCTGGAGAGTGAGGTGGTGGGGGTGTGTGGACAGTACCCTGAGGGAAGGGCAGTGCTGACAGCCCAGGTGGCTCACGTCTTGTCTGTCTCTGCCCCCAGAAATGGGTACAGCGTGAGATATCCAATTTCGAGTACTTGATGCAACTCAACACCATTGCGGGGCGGACCTACAATGACCTATCTCAGTACCCTGTGGTGAGGGCCCCTCTCTGCACACCTCCTCCTGCCCCTCTTATCTGTCAGTACTTGACAAGCCAGAGCTTGGTCCTAGGTAGTTGTGCCTTTGACTATGGCCTCTGTCCATTGGACCCCAGCCCTACTCCCCTCCACTCCTGGCCTCTGTTCCCCAAAGAGAATCTTGTCCCAGGATTGTTTGTCCTGCTCCTTTGTGGTCCCTCCAAGTGATGCTCCCTCGACCTGTGGGAGGGAGTTCTGTGCCCATCTTCCTGAGGGGCAGGGCAGGGTGGACAGGTAACTGCTATCAGTCCTCATGCGGTCCCTGCCTGGGTGGGTGGCCAGTTTCCCTGGGTCCTGCAGGACTACGTATCCCCAACCCTGGACCTCAGCAACCCGGCTGTCTTCCGGGACCTGTCCAAGCCCATCGGTGTGGTGAACCCCAAGCATGCCCAGCTCGTGAGGGAGAAGTGAGAATGTGGGCGGGGCCGGACTTGGAGAGGTTGGGATGGGTGAGGGGAAGGCTTGTGTTGACTCCCCCTAACTGTGGCTCCAGGTATGAGAGCTTCGAGGACCCAGCGGGCACCATCAACAAGTTCCACTATGGCACCCACTACTCCAACGCAGCAGGCGTGATGCACTATCTCATCCGCGTGGAGCCCTTTACCTCCCTGCACGTCCAGCTGCAAAGCGGCCGGTGCAGCCCCGGGGCTGGGAGGCAGATAGGGGCAGATCCTAGGCCCGTCCCACTCCCTTGTTTTCTCTAGATGCACCTTCTCCCCATTCACCTTGGCCCACGTCCTCCCCCAGCTTTGACTGCTCTGACCGGCAGTTCCACTCAGTGGCTGCAGCCTGGCAGGCACGCCTAGAGAGCCCTGCCGACGTGAAGGAGCTTATCCCAGAGTTCTTCTACTTCCCCGACTTCCTGGAAAACCAGAATGGTAGGCCCGAGGCACCAGCACTGGGCACAAGGATGGAGAACACAGGCTGGGGGTGACCAGGAGCAGTAAGGATGGCACAGGGACACAGCTGACTCTATCCTCTGTGCCAGGCTTTGACCTGGGCTGCCTCCAGCTGACCAATGAGAAGGTGGGTGATGTGGTGCTGCCTCCGTGGGCCAGCTCTCCTGAGGACTTCATCCAGCAGCACCGCCAGGCTCTGGTGAGGAGGTGACCACACACAGATGGGCAGGAAGCTGGGGGTGAGGACCGTGGTGGGGTCTACCCCTGGCTGACTGCCCCCTCCCGACTCCCAGGAATCGGAGTATGTGTCTGCCCACCTGCATGAATGGATTGACCTCATCTTTGGGTACAAGCAGCGGGGACCAGCAGCTGAGGAGGCCCTCAATGTCTTCTATTACTGTACCTATGAAGGTGGGCAGTGCGCTGGACTCAAGTCAGGGCCAGGCACAAATCAGGAGGGGTGAATGCAGGGGGCAAAGAAGGAGTCGTCACTGCTCTGGCTTCCTGTCTAGGAGCTGTTGACCTGGACCTTGTGACAGATGAGCGGGAACGGAAAGCTCTGGAAGGCATTATTAGCAACTTTGGGCAGACTCCCTGTCAGCTGCTGAAGGTAAGGCCAGCTTGGAGGACAGTGGTCAGGGATGCCTATGCCAGGATACTGACTAGCCCCTTGCCCATAGGAGCCACATCCAACCCGACTCTCAGCTGAGGAAGCAGCCCATCGCCTTGCACGCCTGGACACAAACTCACCTAGTATCTTCCAGCATCTGGACCAGCTCAAGGCTTTCTTTGCAGAAGTGAGAAGACCAAAGGGCCTCATTCACTCTGTCTTTCCCAACTTTGGGGGTACATAGGAATCTTAAATCAATCTCGCCGATTTAAAGTCACCTTGGAAAACACAGGGGATGTATAGGGCAGGAGGGACGTCCTCTTCTAGGGCCAAGACAAGGTGCTGACTCACTTAACCACCTGAAATCCTTAGAAAGATCATTGGGAGGGAGGGAATCTCGCCTTGGACCCCTTTCCTTACCTTGCTGCCTGCATTTCTGAATGCTGCCACCAGGCCTTTTTTATGTATCCCGCTCTTCTTGACATTGGGCTTAGGGGACAAAGACTAATGGGGTAGGAGACCAAGCTTGATACTCTGGAATGATCTTCTGTATCCATCCCAGCTTCTGACTCACTTTCTGAAAGCCCTCCTTAAGGTCCACTGATCTCTCATGCCTGTTTCTTGGAGGGCCTCTGTGTCACTGATGCCTACTCTGTGACCCCTGAGGATGGACGGCAAAAGAAAGATAGTGCTCCAGGGGGCATTTAGTGTAGAGGGGGCCCTGGCTGGCACTCAGGCACAGCCAGCCCTGCACTTACCCTGCAGGTCATCAGTGATGGTGTGCCCCTGGCGTTAGTCTTGGTCCCCCACCGGCAGCCCCACTCCTTCATCACCCAAGGCTCCCCAGACCTGTTGGTAAGTGCACTGGGCAGGGCCACAAGTCAGCTCCATCCCCTCTCTGCCTCTATGTCAAACCCACACCACTTTCCTTTCCTGCCCA
Organism: Perodicticus potto; assembly: GCA_963574655.1. Taxonomy (NCBI): domain Eukaryota; kingdom Metazoa; phylum Chordata; class Mammalia; order Primates; family Lorisidae; genus Perodicticus; species Perodicticus potto. The sequence goes on along the minus strand of CAUYRH010016895.1, from coordinate 13,289 downwards.
CAGGTGACTGTGAGTGCCAATAGGCTGCTGGGCACCCATAGCTGGTTGCCTTATGACCGCAACATAAGCAACTACTTCAGCTTCAGCAAAGACCCCACCATGGACAATCCCAAGTATGACAGAGGGCTGTGGGTTGGGGTGGGCTATAAATTACCCTGCACCCAATCAGAATGCAGGCCAGCTATAGGGGGAAGGTTTGGCTGGGGTCTTTGTTTTTTTTTGTTTTTTGAGACAGAGCCTCAAGCTGTCACCCAGGATAGAGTGCTGTGACATCACAGCTCACAGCAACCTCCAATTCCTGGGCTCCAGCGAGTCTCCTGCCTCCGCCTCCCAAGTAGCTGGGACTACAGGCGCCCGCCACAACGCCCGGTCATTTTTTGGTTGCAGCTGTCGTTGTTTGGCGGGCCTGGGCTGGATTCAAACCTGCCAGCTCAGGTGTACGTGGCTGGCGCCTTAGCCCATTGAGCCACAGGCGCCAAGCCTGGCCGGGGTCTTTGAAGGCCTGGGTCTCTTCTGTGTGGCCTGGCCTCACCTGCCATCCCCCTCAGGATGCAGAGATTGCTCAGTGGCCCGTGGGTACCAGGCAGTGGTATGAGTGGACAAGCACTGGCAGTGTCCCCCGACGGAAAGTTGCTGTTCAGTGGTGGCCACTGGGACAGCAGTCTGCGAGTGACTGCACTACCCCGTGGCAAGCTATTGAACCAGCTTAGTCGCCACCTTGGTATGAGCAGTCTTGGAGCTGGGGAGAATAACGTGGGTGTAGCATGGGGTTATGAGGCTGCCCAGGGAGGATATGACTACTCTGTTTTGCCTCTGTCTTCCCCTCCCCATACAGATGTAGTGACCTGCCTTGCACTGGACACCTGTGGCATCTACCTCATTTCAGGCTCCCGGGATACCACGTGCATGGTGTGGCGGCTCCTACAGCAGGTATGCCTGCTGGGCAGCTGTGTGTGTGTGGGGGGGGTCTCTTCTTTTCTGTCTTTCTTTCTTTCTTTCTCTCTCTCTCTCCTCTCTCTTCTTTTCTTTCTTTCTCTTTCTCTCTCTTCCCTCCTCTCTCTCTTCTTCCCTCCCTCCCTCTCTTCCTTCCCTCCCTCCCTCCCTTCCTTCCCTTCCTTCTCTGCCTTCCTTTCCTCCCTTCCCTCTCTTCCTTTCCTCCCTTCCTTCCTTCCTTTCCTTTTTTCCTTTCCTTTCTTTCTCTCTCTCTCTCTCTTTCTTTTCTTTCTTTGTTTCTTTACAGAGTCTTACTTTGTCACCCTTGGTAGAATGCCATGGCATCATAACTCAGAGCAATCTCAAACTCTTGGACTCAAGGGATTCTCTTGCCTCAGCCTCCCAAGAGGCTGGGAGTACATGCACCCGCCACAACACCTGGCTAGTTTTTTTTGAGAGGTCTCGTTCTGGCTCAGGCTGGTCTCAAACCTGTGAGGTCAGGCAGTCCACCTGCCTTGACCTCCCAGAGTGCTGGGATTACAGGCGTGAGCCATGGCGCCAGGCCCTAGACCTGCAGCCCATCTGCCCCTCAGTGACCTTCCTATCCTGCCCTGTCTTCCCCTCCCCTGTGTTGCCATAAATAAGTCTGGGGCTCCATGGCCCTCTAGCTCTGTGAGCTTGGACAAGGCCTTCTCATCTAGGGGACAGTCCTAAGCCAGCACTGTTTCCACACAGGGTGGTCTGTCAGTAGGGCTGGCACCAAAGCCTGTGCAGGTCCTATGTGGGCATGAGGCTGCAGTGAGCTGTGTGGCCATTAGCACTGAACTCGACATGGCTGTGTCTGGATCCGAGGTACGTGTGTGCGTGTACCCTAGGGAGGGTGATTTTTCTGGGCACTGCCCCTGGGGCCCAGAGACTGCTGCCCAGCACCTTAAGCTGCCTTCCTATAGGATGGAACTGTCATCATACACACTGTACGCCGTGGCCAATTTGTGGCAGCACTGCGGCCTCCGATTGCCACATTTCCTGGACCTGTGTCCCACCTAGCACTGGGGTCTGAAGGCCAGATTGTGGTACAGAGTTCGTCATGGGAACGTCCTGGGGCCCAGGTATGAAGTGGTACCCAGAAAAGACAGAGAGGGTTGTTGGGATCCTATTCTTGCTGACACTACCTGTTTCCTCCAGGTCACCTACTCCTTGTACCTGTACTCGGTGAATGGGAGATTGCGGGCTTCACTGCCCCTGACAGAGCAGCCTACAGCCCTGGCAGTGACAGAGGACTTTGTGTTACTGGGCACCGCCCAGTGTGCCCTGCACATCCTCCACCTGAACAAGTGAGCCCCATCATTTATGGGTTCATGGCCCCTCAAGTTGGTGGTCACTGGCAGAGGATAAATGGGGGCTCCCTCTACAGATCCATACACTCTGTACATGTTTGAGGACACATTCTTCAAGGTGTGCTATCTGTCCCCTCATCTCCCTATGGGGAGATACTGCCCTGGGCCTCTGTTAGTCACACAGATGTGGGAGATCTCTTTTTATGTATCAGGGTTTCAATTTAACCAACCTTAAAATGAGGACAGAGAGGGTATATGGGATAAGCAAGAGTCATCTATTTGCTGGAGTCAAAGCCTCCTAGCCACTTTGAGTTTGTATATATCCCTCCCCCACTCTAGACTACTTCCAGCTGCACCTCCCCTGCACATGAAGGTGCCTATCCGCAGTGTAGCCGTGACCAAAGAGCACAGCCACGTGCTCGTGGGCCTGGAGGATGGCAAGCTTATCGTGGTGGGCGCAGGGCAGCCCTCTGAGGTGAGGCTAGGGGCAGGGGGACCTCTAATGGGGCACAGCACAGCAGTCCCGACTGACCGCATCACCCCCCCCCACACTAGGTGCGGAGCGGCCAGTTCGCGCGGAAGCTGTGGCGGTCCTCCTCCCGGCGCATCTCCCAGGTGTCCTCTGGGGAGACAGAGTACAACCCTGGAGAGGCGCACTGACAGCTTGGTCTGCCCCACTGCTCGGTTCCGTCGTGGGGGCACCAAGGGTGGGTAGGGTCCCACCCCAACCCCCCTGGGGGAATTGATGGGCGGTGTCACTCCAGGAAACTCCGCCCCTTGCTGGCTGAGGGGCTGCTAGAGACCCAGTGCTGGCCTCTGCGGCCACAGCAGCATATTTTGCACAGTCTGGGACGGGCTTTCAAGTCCTGGTCCTGGCAGAGCACAATGGCCGCCTATGACCTTAATTCCTAAAGGTGGCCCAGGTTTTCCCATTCTCAGCAATAAAACTAGCATACTTTTGTAGCTGCTCAGTTTGAGTATGTATTCGCTCGGTGTTTAGGCCTGCTGTGGCCACTGTCCCAGGTTGCTGTCTCTGGCTTGGCTTACCTTGACCTAGTCCGTGACCCTGTCTGGGGCCACTCACCCCTTCTGGGTGGTCTCTGCTGACCTGAGCACCCTTGGGACTTGAGTTTCCTCTACTGTGCAGCCCGTGGATCTCGGATACCGTCCACCATATTGTCTTCTGGCTCGTCATTTCTCCACTCCCTTAGTCCTTCATCAGATCACTTTTGCACACCATTTGTACACCCCTGCCAACCAGGTTAGGCATCCTGTCAGCTCGTGTGCACATTTCCTGTGCGGTGCAGGGGTAACAGGGCTGGCGGCCGCAACCCTTCAGTTGAGCCCAGCCCCTCACTGTCAAGTCCCCTCCTTGTGCTGTCCTATGCCACTGCTTGCTGTTCAGTTGTCCAGCAGACTAGAACCCTGCTTCCCCAGGTTCTGACTATATGTGGTTATTTCCCCCACGGTCCCCAATCCCACCCAGTTGAGTAGATCCATGCTGACACACGTGGAGGAGTAGCTGCTACAAGTCAGGAGTTGGGGGTAGAACCACTTGTCTGTCCCCCACATAGAGACTCACAATCCTATGGATGTTGTGTCTGGTGCCACCATCTTTGTTAGGGTGTGTGAGAGAAATCAGGGTAGTGTGGGCATGCGAGGTTGTTGCACTGTGTGTGCATATTTTGTGGGCCTGGAAATGGTTAGAGAGGTGGGAAGAGGTTCCAATCCCACAGCTCGGGGTGGGTCAGGCTAATGCTAGGCCTATTTGCTGCTGCTTGGCTGGTCACAGGCCTACCCACTGACCAGGATCCTAGAAGGGCCTGTCATGTAGTAGGTGACAAAGGTACCCACCCCGCATGTGGAAAGGGCTGCTGCTGCCACATCCCAGACCCACTTGGCACTGGATTGCTTGCTGGCTTAGCCATGGCACATGGGCACATGATGTGGCATAGACCTGTTTGTTTGGGTATGAGCTGGTGGATATTGGGGAGTGAAATGGTCTTCCCCCAGGTCTCTCCTCCATTACTTCTCCAGGTAAGATCCCTCTTCAGCCTAGACCAGAGGTCTGTCTTCTCCAGACTCCAGGAAGTAGGTCCCAGCAGATTTAGCCTTACAGGATCCAAATAGAATGGAGTGGCCCTATTCTTCAGGTTATAGGTCTTTCTTTTGAATTCCCAGATGAGATGGGACCAACCAAAGGACCTCTGGGCCCATGTGCCCTATACCCTTGCTGAATCCATCAAGGAACATCCTACAAAACCCCTTATCGGGAGAGTGCTAGACACTGACCTTCAAGAAAGAAAAAGGAGCACAGTCATTACAGGAAGTCCTCCTGCACTGAGGCTTTTGGAGTTAGGTCCCCAGCTCATGCTGAGAAGCCTGGGTGGTGAACCTCCTACTGGCCAGTCTCCAGCCTGGTTCTAGCTGAGATAGTGCCAAAGGGCATGACTCCCTCATCTTCTCTCACCATCCCTAGACTCAGACCAGGTGATTGCCAAGGTCATTGAGATAGGGTAGTATCTGACTCCCCTTCCCCCATCCTGAACTGTACCTGACCCCTCCAGCTTTGGTCAGCTCTGCCACCTGTACCCCATCTGACACAGGAGTAAACTGATCTAGCTCTGGAGTGAATCAGGATGGAGTGACCATGGAGGAGAGGACAACAGACTACCCCAAAGGACTCGGGATGTCAAACCTGAGGATTTTCCCCACATCCCTGCATACAGTCTTTTCTGGGCCAAGAGAAGGAAGGAGCCTTCTAGCTCCCCTGATTAGACACTGCTCATGACACTCCAACCATTTCAAGAGCACCACAAGCACAGCCATGCTTCAAAACTCTAGCTACAGCAAAGGCATGTCTATGTGGGTTAGCATCCCTTGATCCAGATCTTGGGCACTGGCCAGGCTGGGAGGTCCCCCACTTGGAGGTCACATACAAGTCCAATCACAGGCTCTGGAGTCTCCGTCTCTTTGTGCCCACTGGGTTGGGGGTGGAGGTCAGGGAAAAACTGGCTTCCAGGTGGAAAAGAATAGCACTTGTTTTTAGTTCAGCTTTATTTTGCAAAAATTAACAAGACCTGGCTCGGTGCCTATGGCTCAAGCAGCTAAGGCGCCAGCCACATAACCCTGAGCTGGCAGGTTCGAATCCAGCCCAGGCCCAACAAACATCAATGACCGCTGCAGCCAAAAAATGGCAGGGCATTGTGGCAGGTGCCTGTAGTCCCAGCTACTTGGGAGGTGGAGGAGACTTGCTTGAGCCCAGGAGTTGGAGGTTGCTGTGAGCTGTGATGCCACAGCACTCTACCCAGGGTGACAGCTTGAGGCTCTATCTCAAAAAAAAAAAAAAGAGAGAGAGAATCGCTTAAGCCCCAGAGTTTGAGGTTGCTGTGAGCTGTGACGCCACACACTCTACCAATGGCAACATAGTGAGACACTCTCTCAAAAAAAAAAAAAAAAAAACAGGCTCGGCAGGCTAAGGCGCCAGTCACGTATACCTGAGCTGGCGGGTTCGAATCCAGCCCGGGCCTGCTGAACAACAATGACGGCTGCAACCAAAAAACGTCCGGGCGTTGTGGCGGGCACCTTTAGTCCCAGCTACTTGGGAGGCGGAGGCAGGAGACTCGCTTGAGCCCAGGAATTGGAGGTTGCTGTGAGCTGTGATGCCACGGCACTCTCTCCAGGGTGAAAGCTTGAGGCTCTGTCTCAAAAAAAAAGAAAAGAAAAATTAGCTGGGCGTTGTGGTGAGCACCTATAATTCCAGCTACTCAGGAAGCAGAGGCAAGAGGATCGCTTGAGCCCAAGAATTGGAGGTTGCTGTGTGCTATGATTCCATGGCATTCTACCTAGAGGAACAGCTTGAGACTCTGTCTCAAAAAAGAAAAAAAAAAAAGTTACTCTGAGAAGGCTCTACAGGATTAAGGCTTCCAAGGCACTTCCACAAGAGTGAAGTCTACCCAAATGGAGGAACCAAAACAAAGGCTAATCCAATCATTTGGTTCGGAATAGCTTTAAAACTGCACTAAAGAAAATATTCCCTTTTAAGGAATATAGGGAATTTTCTTTTTTTCTGAAAAAAGAAAATAATGTTTCCATTTATTGTCCCTTGAAATTTTCCTCCTCTAAATAGGTTTAACATTGTCAGTGTATCATCCCTGATTACATACATGGAGGAGCCAGAAACATAACTACTACATTCTATGTAATCAAAAAATAATAGCAATTATTATTATAAATAATTAACGTCTGTATAGTACGTACTATGGGACAGGCAGTCTTTTAAGCTCTTTACCTACATTAACCGATATAATCCTCACAAATATCCCACGAAGTAAATACCACTACCTGTACTCTTAATTAATACTCTTAATCTGCTTAGAGAATAAGCATATGCAAAAATACATAAAATTAATAGCCTCCAAGGATTGAAATGAAGAGAGGAAAAATTTTAGATCCCAATATATAGTGAGCTTGGGGAGCAGAAACAGAGAACTTAAAAAAAAAAAAAGGGGCTTAAAGTAGCATTTAACATACTCTGAATCTCCAGAAATTTCAAGTCTAAGATCTCACAAACTGATAATTCCTGAAATATCTTTCTTCTCTCTGCAAAAAGAATCCATTCCCATTTCTTTGGGGAAAATCTTGGTCATGACATCATGCATACATATGCTTCAGAGCAGAATCTAGGAAGATGTAACATTTATTCCTAAAACTAGCCAAACTCAGAAAACGAAAACTTCCCAACTCTTCTAAAATATTTTAAAGACTTTAAAAAGATGTTCAGAAGTTGTTGCCATGTATTATGAGAAGCAGGCTCACGTTTTGGAGTCAACTATCTATGAATCAACTATCAAGACATTTCGTTGACCATACTGGGTATCAACCTAAAATACGAAACTGACAAATTATTGTCAATTCAGCTATTACTAACGAATCACTTTAACACAGCTGGGTTAACTGTTGGGACAGGATGATTACCAATATCCGTTTCAAAGTTTTAAAAAATCTGATTCCGAAACACCTTACACTTGCCAAAGCTACTACTCCCCTACACTTAAACACAGTATACGTGCCTTTACCACTACTGCTACAATCTTTCATGTCGTCCCCTTTTACCCTAAGTAAAAACTTTCAAAGGAGAAGCTGTCTCCCGCTAACTCCCTTAAAGGCGGTTCCCCCTCCAAGTCAGAAGACGACCCTCTTCAATTGTGCATCTCCTACAGAAAACGCAATCTCCACGGGTAGGACGGAAACAGACACGAAGTCCCCTTTTATAAAGTCTCCCAAACTCCATAATCTAACATCTACGCTTTCCATCCTGAATATTCCATAGGGCTCTAAGAGCGACAAAGCTCCTAAACTCTTTGAATAGGGTCCCTAACCAACTCTGCCCCCTCCGTCCAACTTTCTTAGAGAAATCTCTAACAAGCCTTTTAAACTTCGGATCTCAGATCCGCTAAACCTCCGAAAGGCTCTCACACTCCCCCATCACATGCAAAAGGATTTCAGGGCAAACCTCTCAGATGCACGCAACCATTTAAATCACTCTCCTTCGCCAAGTTTCTGCTTGGTCTCGGCTCCAGCTCAATATCCCCGAAAGGACCAGTTGGATCTTCTCTAGCACGCCCGCGTTTTCCTAAGGAGAGAGTGACACCTCTCCCTCCCCCACAGCCGCCCGCCCGCCCCCGCGACTTCAGTTTTAAAAGCACTTAAAACTTTCACTCCGGAGTTCCGTGACTGTTAGGGGCTGCACTCACATTCTCGTCTCCAGAGAGGTCAGGGTTGCTGTTCTCATCGCTGCTCAGCTTCTGCTTCTTGGCTGCAGGCATGTCTGTTCCCGCCGGCGCAGTCGACACTTCCCTCTCGGACATATTCCTCCGCCTCCCTCCAGGTTCCTGCCGCCTCGGGCGGGGCCTCCGCCACACCGCCGTCAAGCAAGCCCGGCCAGAGCTTGCCGCAAAGTTGCCACTGCCGCCGCCACCTCCACCGCTTCCCCCACTGTCGCAAATCGCGCCCAGCCGCCGAGGCGGGCGTGCGTGCGACCCCGCCACACTGCTGAAAAAGGGGCGCGCACGCGCGCCCTCCCGCGCGGCTTCCTGGCTCCTTCCCTTTCCCTACTCCCGTCTTGCCCTTTTCCCGCCGCCCTCCCGGCAGTTTGCGCGGAGATGTATGATCCGTTGGCTTAAGAGGGTAGTATTTCGTATGTCTCCTTTCCTCACCACCGCCTCAAAAAGAAGAGGCGGAACTTAAAGGGATGCTCCCTCACCCCCTTTCTCCTTCCAAAGACGTTTCAGCCGCAATTGGCCCAATCCTTCGATCTCCGACCCGCTGCTAGGGAGCGAAAGTCTGTGGAATGGACTAGACCACCGATGTCCCAGGGGTCGGGGGAAGATACGAGAAGTCACTTCTTGCTTTAACTGTGTATATTCAGTGTCCTTAATCTTGAACTTGGAGGATAATTCATTACAACAGTCACAGAGCTAATCGTAACTTAATTCTTTTTTGAGGGCGAAAACTCAAAAAGCGTAGACCACTTCCCACTTGCCTCCCCCATCTAGCAAATGGGAAGTGCCCATCAGGAGATGCGCATGCTCCGAGTGTATTCTCGCGCTGGGCAGTCGGGACCCGCCTCCTCTAAACCCCTCCCCTTTTCGAATTCTTGTTTGCTGAACCGACTGGTCTTCTACTGGGTTTTTGTAACCTGCGTTGGAATTCTAAGCGCTTCCAAGTTACAGTCTTTGGTCGCGCCCTACATTTTTGTCGTTTATTCTGATGAATATTTATTTCAATGAATGATTATCCAGTTGTTGCCAAGGTTAAGGTTTAAATAGAAATATCCTAAAATTACATGATTACAGCGGAAGTGCTCTTTTTAACTGCTGAAGGATTATTAAACACTGAACAGTGCCAAGGCCTATAATACAGTGGTCATCTCCAACTGTATAGAAGACTGCGAGACTTAACCGGCGGACAATTTTTTTTTTTTACATAAGTTACAATGAAACTTTAGGAGAGGGCAACCAAACATACTTCAAAATATTTGTCTCTGTTATTGTATGTGGGTTCTTGACTGATTCGAAATGCATTGGTGAATCGCGTGGGTTTGTTAGGTCTTTATACACGTGTATCTGAGCAGCAGAAAAAGGAGAATGAGGATAAAAAGTAAAATACAGTTGTGGCTATCTTTCTGGGGCTCGTCTCCATCTTTAAAAATGAGGAGATAGGAAGGGACCTACCATTTCCTGAGAACTTATGTTTTCTTTTAGACATAACCTGTCTAGAGTCCAACATCAAATAGTATGCTTAAATTACTTGTGCATAATGCATTTACAACCAGAACTTCAGATTCATCATCTGCAGATTATAAGTCACTCTTCCTTTTGGAGGTAAGGAGAAAATGCAAAAAGAAAGGTAAAGCAAAGGCAGGGCAAAATCAGAAATTTTTGCGATGAAGACTCAGGAAAAATAAGGACGCTGAAAACATTAAAATTCAGGTCTTAATAATTGCAGTTATTTGTTCAACACTTATAATGTGCCAGGTACTGCTAAGCACTCTTCAGTTGGTGAGAGAGATGAAACTGGTATAGATTCAGCTACTGAGGAAATAAGCTGTGCTTTGGGCCAGGTGCAGTAGCTTGCACCTATAATCCCAGCTAATTGAGAGGCTGAGGCAGGAGGATCCCTTGAGGCCAGGAGTTGAGGCTACAGTGAGCTATGATCAGGCCACTGCACTGCAGCCTGGGCAACAGACCAAGAACCCCATCTGTAAAAAATACAAAGATGTGCTTTGGTGTGACAATTTCGTTGGCAGAGACTTCTATACTCCCCTTTGTTGGAAGGATGTTTTTGAAATATAGCTCTACAAGTCAAGGATAATCAACTGAAGCATTTTAAGTTGAAATTACTCTGGGTGTGTGGGATCAGTGGGAGCTAGGAAGTAGGAGTCAACTTCCAGTCATAAAATTAGACAAGTGCTGAACATTTTGATAAAGGACACATACGGGAGGAGAATGCCTTATAGCATTCATTATAATAAAGCAAAAAAATTTTAAAGAGCCTTCTTTAAATTTGGAGGGATTATTTTTAAATTTTTCTGATGAGTCAAGGATGATAAATGGAAATTAGTTCATATTATTACTATGTTAAAGAAAAAATTATTTTGAGGCTTGTGAAAACAGTAAGGAAGACTTCATTCAGGACTATTTTGATAGTTATCAGGTCTATCACAGTAGGGAAGACAGTCAGACTCAACTCCAAACCCAGCAAAGAGCCAGGCTTTATAGCCAGGAAGCAGAGCTGGAGGGTCAGCAGTTGGAAAATTACTATGAGGGATATAAAGGGTGGGCAATTTTTGCTAAACAAACTTAACAAGATTCGTGATGAAGGAAGGCCAAATATTAAGGCTGTGGGATTCTCACTAAACTGACAGCATAATTCTTGCTACAAACTGACCTAGGCAAGCTGAAGACAGAACCCAAGGATAAGATCCAGTTAAGAACAGAGCTTAGAAGCACCAGACCAAATTTTGGTCAAGGCGAAAGTCTTTGTCATTAATTTAAGGTATATAAGATGTCACGGGTATTCTATTTAGATTAATACTTTTATAGTATCAATTTAATAAATATAAAAGTCAATTTCCTATAAAAAATCATAAGTTTTGTCAAGTATAGTGGTCTGTACCTATAGTCCCAGCTACTACAAAGGCTGAGGCAAGAGGATTGTTTGAGCCCAGGAGTCCAAGACCTGCCCTGGAAAACATAGTGAGATCCTATCTCTAAAAAATAAATTAATTAATTAAGAGTTTCTCACTAGTGAATTCTCCTGTGAAGGATTTCAGCCATCACAGATGGAGTGGTCTTATCCCAAACATATTATAAATGAAGAGACTGAAATTTAGGATAATTAAACAATTTAACTTGCCCAAAGTATGCAAGTCCTTGGAAAGCCAAGGCATCTTTATGTAATTTTTTTTTCACAGAATTTGGTCTTTAGATTACTCAATCTTTTATACATTATCAAAAACATCAAAAATATGTCTCCCTTGAAGCCAGAAAAAGGACAAAATTGGAGAAATCCAAAAGAAATCTAGACAATAATTAATAGTAATGCATGTATTTCAGTTTCTTAATTTTGACTATGTACCATGGTGATGTGAGATGTTATCAGTGAAGGAAAATGGATGAGGAGAATACAGGATCTCTCAGTGCTATCTTTGCAAATTTTTCTATAAAATTATCCCCAAAGAAAAATATTATTTAAAAAAAAATGTATCTCTGATTAGACTGTTGAGAAGCCAGTCAAAAATACTCATTAGCCTTTAAGATAATTGTTGACCTACCTTAGAAAACTTTCCAAGATCATTTTAGTTATATAGAAAAGAAAAATTCACAGCCTTCCTTGGCATCGTCCTCTAGTATCTTTTAAGCTTCATATCAGGAAATGAGTTTCAAAAGCTAAATTAAATCCTTCCCATTTCAACTGAAGTCTATTTCTCATTCATACAACATTTTTGTCTCTTCTGTTTCATAAATAGCAGCTGTTCATCATCCCTCATGCAACACGTAATCATATGCTTGCAGATCTAGTTTTCTATGAGCAGAACATCATATGGCTTCTTTGAACATTTAAAAATCAATCAGGAAGAATTTACTAAATGCCATTTATGTGCAAAGCAGTATGGTACTTCCAGGGGGTGGGGAGGATAATAGAAGGGAAAATAAGACACAGTCCTTATCTTCAAAAAGCTTAATATTCTTACAGTGTTAAAAAATGTCTCATGCATTTAATAAATATTTACTGAGTACCCACTATGTGCCCGACACTGTTTCAGGTGCCGCAGAGACTTGATAATAAGCAAAACCAGACAGGCTCCTCCTGTCTTAGAGCTTATTATTTCTAGTGGGAGAAACAAACATTAACCAAATAATCACCAAATAAAGGTAAAATTACAGACTATGGTGAGTAGTTCGGAAAAGAAGTACAAGATTAAGATTGCTGCTAGCCCATGTGATATTTCTGTGCAGTTTTTTAAAAGATACCTCTGTAGGCAGAAACAGCCCAGAGTAGGTACAGGTTGGCAAGCAGACTGTGCCTTCGGTGAATTAGAAAAATGCACCTTCTTTAAGGTTGATGCAGCCCTGCTCCATGGCAAAGGCTTTGCAAAGGGAATACAAAATGAATTTCAGCTGTAGTTATCACCATAAACCATCTGCACAAGGGACACAGCAGTCCCACAAAGGCTCCATGGGACATAGACGTATTAATAACAAAGTGAAGCTTGGGAAGGTTTCCCTGAGAAACAGAAGAGTGAAACTAAAGAAGAATGGGAGTTAAGGAGGTGAAAGAGGAGAAGAAATAATCTAGGGCAGGGGTCCTCAAACAACGGCCCACGGGCCACATGCGACCCGCCACGTGTTTTTGCCTCCGTTGCCTGTCCTGTTTAGCAGTGGACTCATCCCGGGGCCTCAAAATCTGTTAGCAGAAAAACCATTGGTTGCATTCCCAAACAGAACATTTGTGGATTCACTGGAAAAGTTGCAAAAGGAGTTCCAATTTAGATTTAAAGAGCTTCATCTCCATGAACAGGACATACAGCTTTTCCATAACCCATTTTCTATTGACATTGAAAATGTGTAGGTCAGTTCCTGAAGTTGTGGCCCCAGCCTCCAGCAGCTCCGGCTTTCTGGCTTCTCCATGGGGCTGGCCTGTGGTGCCCGGATGCTCTAAGAACGTTTCCACTATTGCTTGGAGGACACACGCAGTGGGATTCAGAATTCCTGGGGAATTGCCTTTACGAGAAGCTGAAAGTATTTCTTTAAATTCTGTCTCTTAGTTTTTCAAAGAAACATCAAGAAACCATGAACAACAAACATTAGTAATGAAGAGTTTGACTGCCACTTGCTTGATGAAGGTTTTACTGCAAAGGACATTCTGGACCAAAAAAAAATCAATGAAGTTTCCTCTTCTGATGATAAGGATGCCTTCTATGTAGCAGACCTCAGAGATGTTCTGAAGAAACAC